>OX451408.1:12015286-12102606 GCA_949629135.1 Eremobia ochroleuca
ATTGTACTCATCATTGTGAACAACTTTTACTATGAGATAAAACCTGAAATCGCGAAAAAAAATCAGCTGTTCCCTACATTTATGTTCGCATAACTCGTCAAAATCTAGGGAACAGCTGATTTTTTTTTCGCAATTTCAGGTTTGATCCCATGGTAAAAGTTGTTCATAATGATGAGTACAATCTCCCATTTCGATTTGTCGCATGTTTTCAATTTCACCCTGTATTGCTCTCAGCTGCTCCCCTATAGTACGTAGGTATAAATACATTCCTAAATGCTAGTATTTGTCAAACTGACTAGGTAGGTTCAATCTCAGCATCTAATAAGGGTTCTTATAAGTGGATTCTATTCAAGCTAGTTAGTTTTTAAATGTCATAAGTCGCGTGATTAGGAGTGATGTTATGCGTCCTCTCTCGACCAGAACTAATCTGCAAAGTGTTACGTTGAAAGTTATAATTTACGGCGATACGAATAACTTTAATTAATTGTTTACAATATAACATAACATCGCATAATCGTCACGGTAATTCGCTTAATTGGTTGTACCTGATTTTAAGTCTAGGTTTATTAATATTACTTAATTCATCGAATACCTAAAGTGGTCAGTGGCCCTGACTGCTATGCCCAAGGTCGTGGGTTCGATTCCCACCTAGGACAAATGTTTGTGTGATGAGCACAATCATTTGTTCTTTGTCTGGGTGTAATTTATCTATAATATGTATGTATTTAGAAATATATATGTATGTTTATCAGTTGTCTAGTACTCATAGCACAAGCTCTGCTTAGTTTGGGACTAGATGGCGTTGTATGAAAGTTGTGGAATATTATTATTATTTTCTGGCAGTAACATTTCATGTTATATGGATGGTTTAGCTGGTTTGAGGAGCTTGTGGCTAAGATTAAAAAAATAGAGGCGTACTGATAACATTAGGCCTCTATTTTTTGAAAGGTTAGGAAGGTTTATGTATCCATAAGTATAGGAAGGAAAAGGAAACCAAGTTTAAAATGCCCCAACCACAAACTAAATCAGGAAAATTGCTTTGAAAATGCAAGTAATCATTAATTGTAATTTGATCACTTTTTGCTAACAATAATTTGATTGAACATGAATATTACGGTAATTCTATCACAATATGTCTGTGTTCAAAAATCAAATCAAAATCAAAAGTCATTTATTCAAACTAGGCTGAGAATCAGCACTTTTCGAACGTCAAAATTACAAAAGACAGTCCCCCAAAACGCCCGCCCTTCACCACTTCCTAGTGCTTTCGCTGGGAAGAAGAAGTGGCGCAACAAACTCCCCAGCAGCACAGCTGTCTGTTCAGTTAGAAAATATACTTGACTGAATACAATACAAGGTATGCAAAGGAATTAACATTACAAGACACAGAATTGCATTATTTGCCATATGTCAGCTGGCAACGCCAATATACCAAGAAATACAATAAAAAACTATACGTACTCAAGCAAAAATTAATAAATGGAAATTAAATAAAAGCCTCCAGGTATAAAGGGCGTGACCGCTAGCATATTTATGCAATGCTGGGTTCAGTTTACATAGCTGTCGCTTGAAGTCACAAATGATAAACTAGGACCATAAGGAAACTAAATAAACAAGTTATTAATAATGATAACAATGATAAAACCATGGTCAGCAAGACGACCAGTCACCACAAGCAGCACCCGTTCACGAGCATAACGCAAAGGTCAGCCATTACCCCCCTCGCCATATTTGAGGGAAGGAGACAACCCGACCCCCGACGCTACCGCAAGCAGTGACATCTAAGGGAGCATGACGAACTTGCTGCCGGTTGCTCAGGTAAGAATAATATGATCAATTGTCGAGGTCACTAGCTAACCACATATTGCAATCAACTCATTAGAAAACATTGCAATGGGTTGATTATGTCAATAATAAAATTAAAATTAAATTAAACTGATTTGACTTGTACAGCCCAATAAAAAAACAATTGTATAATGAGCTCATATAACCTATCAGTAATTCTTTGTAAATTAATTCTGGAGAAAGAACATAAACATTGTCTTGAGTTAATCAGGGCGACCAACTATTCTTATCGTTTAAGTAGTCGTTGATAGAATAGTATGCCTTTGAACAAAGGTTTGATTTTACTTGAGCTTTAAATGCATTAAAAGGCAAATCTAGCAAAGAAGAGGGTAGCTTGTTATAAAAGGCTATACCAAGACCAACAAATGAGTTATGAACCTTATGAAGCCGGTGAAAGGGAGCACGTAGTTTGTCCTTATTTCTGGTGTTAACATTGTGAATATCACTGTTTTTAGTATACAAGTGTATATTTTGCCTAATATACAGTGTGTCCGGACATGGACTAGCGATATTCTAAATACTTAAATATAAGCTATTTTAAAGTACAATTACACTATAGGCTTAGGTCCAATATACTTCCCCGCTATGTGGCAGCCATTTTGTTTTTTTTGTTGAAGTATGCTCTATGCGAGTACAAAAAAAATCATATATCTCAAAGTTTTAGTCATACTGAGATAAAAATAGGCTTATTCGAAAGGCAATAATATTGTCTACCGTCTGCACTACAAAGCAATATGTTCACAATTCCATAACTTTTGAAAAAAAATGTGAAAGTCGAAAAAAAAAACAAAAAATTATGCAATTCAACCAATAATTGTTAATTACTACAAAAACAACCCCGAGAGCTTTTTTATTTTTTATACTAGATCGACAGTTTTTGAGCTAAGCTACAATACAACATAAAATTCACAACTGTATGTCTAATACTTTAAGAGTTATTGTTGTATGAACATAGCGTATGCGCAAGCACAAAAGGCCTTTGTCGGAACCCTAAACAGGAAATCATTAAAAAAACATAACATTCATATTGAATTTTATTTAATGTTTTTTCCAATATTAAATGAAGATTAAAATATCTAAAGCAGTTGCTCAAAGTGGCCACCTCCAGCTTGTAGACACACTACGGCTCTCTGTGCCACCTGGGTTGATGAGCGCCTAATTAAATCCAAATCGGATCTAATTTCTTCGGCGGCTGCCATAATTTTTGCGACGAGTTCTTCCCTGGTATTTGGAACTGTAGCGTATACTTTTTGTTTCATATGACCCCACAAAAAATAATCCAAGGGTGTCAAATCGGGTGAGCGAGGCGGCCACGCTACTACACCACCACGACCGATCCACGGCTGTAGATTATTATTTAAATATTCTCTCACTGCTCGAGAAAAATGCGCGGGTGCACCATCGAGCTGGAACCACATACGCCGACGGTATGATAGAGGTAGGTCCATGAGGCTGTCCGCAAACTGTGTCTGTAAGAATTCTAAAAATCTAGCGCCGTTTAATGTAGGTGGCAATTCCAATGGCCCTATCAGCCTATCGTTGATTATGCCGGCCCACACATTTACTGAGAATTCATGTTGAAATGAGCTTGGGCGCACCGCCCTTGGATTTGCGGAGCACCAGAGATGGTCGTTTCTGTGGTTTGTAATCCCAGCTCTTGTAAATTTGGCTTCATCAGTCCACAGTATTCTTTGTAAAAAATTACGGTTCTGTCTCAAATTTCTATTTATCCACGAACAAAACACAGATCTCGCAGCAAAATCTGGTTCGATCACGTCTTGAACCCGTCGAAAATGATAAGGGTGTAACCCTTCTCTTTTCAAAATTCTCCATACATGCCACTTAGACATTCGAAGTTGCACTGAAATCCGTCTAACGCTTAGTCTAGGATCATTGGTTATTAGTCTAAGCACTTCTTCTTCATCTTCGGGCGATACCAAGCGATTGCGTTCATTAACAGCTCTTTGAATACCTCTTTCCGCTAATCTTGAATGCACGTCGATAAAAGTTTGGCGACTCGGTGTAGGCCTGTTAGGGTACCTTCGTCGATATTCTTGTACAGCCAAATTTGCACTTCCATTGCAAAAGCCATACACAAAGTGTATGTCAGCAATATGTTGCGATGAATATTGACGCTGTGCCATACTTTATCACACTTTTAAATACAAAACACTAACGCAGCACGTAAACAGCACGGACGGTAAGTGAAAGTAGCGATAGCGATCACAACGCAGGGCGAGGGACAACTAAACTAACCCAACTAATAATTTGTCCTTAAAACTGATTTTGTTTCAGGTAGTGGACTAATACGTTCTATCTCGCTTACTCACGGTAGTAACGAACAGTATTTCTCGCCTGCTCTCAGATGGAATACAGTGAATGCCATAAATGACACTCTGGCGGTTAACAAAGACGTTTTGTGCTTGCGCATACGCTATGTTCAAACAACAATAACTCTTAAAGTATTAAACATACAGTTGTGAATTTTATGTTGCATTGTAGCGTAGCTCAAAAACTGTCGATCTAGTATAAAAAATAAAAAAGTTCTCGGGGTTGTTTTTGTAGTAATTAACCATTATTGGTTGAATTGCATAATTTTTTGATTTTTTTTTCGACTTTCACATTTTTTTTCAAAAGTTATGGAATTGTGAACACATTGCTTTGTAATGCAGACGGTAGACAATATTATTGCCTTCCGAATAAGCCTATTTTTATCTCAGTATGACTAAAACTTTGAGATATATGATTTTTTTTGTACTCGCATAGAGCATATTTCAACAAAAAAAACAAAATGGCTGCCACATAGCGGGGAAGTGTATTGGACCCAAGCCTATAGTGTAATAGTACTTTAAAATAGCTTATATTTAAGTATTTAGAATATCGCTAGTCCATGTCCGGACACACTGTATAAGATGTTGGCAAAGAACGCCTAAACATATCGTCAATGTGCTAATATATATCATTGTTAACACACGTTATTACACCTTATTGCGTCCAAATGAGTAAATAAATGATTTATAAGTATATGGTTGTGTCTCTTACGAAATTGCTTTGTTGATTTAGCGACTGCTAATAGCCGTGAAGTCCTAGGTTCGATAAGTATAGTTTTTTAAAGGCCACCCAAAGATAAATGATTTGATTTCTGCAAGTAGTCTTGCCGTTTTACACGGCAATTATAGTTCAAAAATTAGGTGTGGTCGGCGTTTCCTATCTGACAACTCTGACAAGAAAGGCCAAAACAAACCCAGAGGTCCAAGTTTCATTTAAAGTACAAACACAACCTCGGTCCGATCATGTTTATCATCAGCATGGTTGTGTTTAGAGATAGGTTACCTCCTTCATTGCAAAGGAATTATAGCACTAATGTGGGAAATTGCCACTATTCATCAGTTTTCGTGAAAAAAAACGGCCAAGCGCGAGTCGGATTCGCGCATGAAGGGTTTCGTGCATTATCTATAAAAACGGCAAAAAAATCATGTCTGTTGTATGGGAGCACCCTTAAATATTTATTTTATTCTGTTTTTTTAGTATTCGTTGTTATAGCGGCAACAGAAATACATCATCTGTGAAAATTTCAACTGTCTATCACGGTTCATGAGATACAGCCTGGTGACAGACGGACGGACAGGCGGACGGACGGACGGACGGACAGACAGCGGAGCGGGAGTAATAGGGTTCCTTTTTACCCTTTGAGAACGGAACCGTAAAAAATGTTCGACTTTTGACTACTTTTTCGAAGATCCGGACAAAACGGTATCTTCAATGTTCCTACAGTGTGCCTTATACCTGCTTAGGTCGGTTTCGTTTCCTAAGAGGACAGACAGACAAAGATGAAGCAATTCTCTCGAGAAAATCGTCAACTTTTTCGAAGATTGGGACGCGACTGGAAACATAACTTTGGTGTTGCTTACCAGTGATATATGATAATTATATTTTTTAATGCCAAAATAGCCATATAAATAGATTCGTCAGCAAATTTTATCTGTGATAAATAGTTTCATATGGGCAGTGGCGGGGCAAGACCTAAATTTCATGTGGGCAACATACATTTTGCGAGGCCCTCTGGTAACGCAAAAAGATGGATTTGAACAACAATTATTACAAACTAATAATTTTTATTTATTATGGACAATCAAAAAGCTACAAAAAGACTATACAATAAATTATTATAGGTAGGAAACAATGAAAGTGTTTAAAGTTTTAGTGATGCTTTAATTAGAGGTTGGCACGATATGCAAAAAAATCTAAAAACAGGAATGAGCGTGGACATTGGATAACACAAACAAAAAATAAATATGTATAAAAGATGCAAGTTTTACATCTTTAGGATCACATATCCATAAGCAATTTAAAATCAGCTAATTATTTACTTAATATTAATGGGTAGGAATTTATAAACTGAATTTTCGTACTTACAAAATAAGTCTTATTAGATCTGTTTCTTAGCAAGAGCACAAAAGCGGGTCTCAGTCGGTCGATTAATATAAAAAACCGATAAAGTGCGAGGTGGTTGGTGCAGGGGTTCCATACAATTTTTTAGAAACTACTGGCACTAGCCCGACGGTGGTTCCCCATAATACTCGTAGTTAACGCAAATGGTGCTAGCCGAAATAAAAAAGAATTTGGTAAGTGTAAGGGTTATTGTTATATGACGAATAATATTTTTCGTCAGCTTAAACGCGACAAAAAATTTTGCTCGTCCTGCCTTCGAGGAGCGAGGCCCAGTGGCGGATTTACTAGCAGGCTGAGTAGGCTTTAGCCTAGGGCGGCGGATTTTAGGGGGCGGCAAATTTGCCCCAATTTTTTTTGTCTTATAGAAATAAAAAATAAATAAATACCTAAATGTTATTAAATTTCACCGCTTAGCTTGTCAAAGTGGGGAATTTGACGTTTGTCAATCTGCTAATACTTTCTTCCACCTTCTTTTGTTCGTATAGGGTATCGAAATGCAGAGGTCAGAAGGGGTGGCAAAATTTGAATAGCCTACTGGCGGAAAATGTGTTAATCCGCCACTGGCGAGGCCCCTAGGAGCGCGAGGCCGTAGGCGATGGCCCACGTCGCCCACGCCTTACGCCGCCTCTGCATATGGGAGGTTCTACTATGCAAAGCTGTGAGGTCATTGCTTTGTTTGTGAAGAATAAACGTTTTTTCTTTCTTTATTTTCTTTCTTTCTTTCTTTTATCTACACTAATATTATAAAGAGGAAAGATTTGATTGTGTGTTTGCATTGAATAGGCTCCGAAACTACTGGACCGATTTGAAAAATTGTTTAACCCTTAGAAGCCGACATTATCCCTGATGAACATAGGCTACTTTTTACCGCGGGAACATGCTTCATTCCTACGGGAAAACGGGTAGTAGGATTTAAACGGCGGGAATTCCGAATTCTACGCAAACGAAGTTGCGGGCGGATGCTAGTTATTGATAAAGATACAAGAGTCTTCATTTTAAGCAATAACGGTCCATTAAAGTTAGGGATCGCCTATAATGGGGTTACTTAGGGGGGCTATAATTTGTATTTTGGTTGATGGAAAATTCTATCGGCTACACGGCTAGTTAAATCCTAAACCACACTAATATTATAAAGGCGAAAGTTTGTGTGTGTGTGTGTGTTTATATGTTTGTTACTTCTTCACACTCAAACGGCCGAATGGATTTGGATGAAATTTGGCACACAGGTAGTTTATAACCTGGATTAACACAAAAGATACTTTTTAACTCGATATTCCTACGGGATCGACACTTATGCGGGTGAACCGCGGGGCGCAGCTAGTAATATTATAATTGCGAAAGTAAGTTTTTTTGTTACCTTTTCGCGCCGAAACCATTGAACCGATCATCCTGAAATTTTGCATATACGTTGTCAGGTGTGGACATAGTACCCTATGTCCACACCTGACAACGTATATGCAAAATTTTTTTTTTTTTTCGTGGTGAAAGGTATATTTCAGTGATATATCTTCAGTTAGGGTGCGTTTCCACAGAAGCGGAGCTGGGCGAAGCGGAGCAGAGACGTGCAGGAATCGACTAATCACAATGGTTGAAATCCTCATCGCGTCACTCGTCTCGTCTGTGATTGGACGATTCCTACACTTCTCCGCTCCGCTCCGCCCAGCTCCGCTTCTGTGGAAACGCACCCTAGTGGTTGAAATCCTCATCGCGTCACTTGTCTCGTCTGTGATTGGACGATTCCTACACGTCTCCGCTCCGCTCCGCCCAGCTCCGCTTCTGTGGAAACGCACCCTTTTTTTTTTTTTTTTTGTTTCGGGGTGGAAAATCCTCATGGATGTCCGCCGCCCTGGGGCGGGCGGCGGGGTCTGTCAGACCGCTCCGTAGCAACTGGACAGATTCTCAGCTGGACAGATTCTCAACTGGACAGATTCTCAGCTAGACAGATTCTCAACTGGACAAACTACAGTCGTGAAATAAATTATGAAAGAAATTGAAAAGTTTATTGAAAATATAACAAAACAAATTCAACTAAAATAAAACATTTGTAACTTCTGGTTAAAAATTCAAACTTAAATTAAAACTTCACAAATTATTCGTTGTTTAAGTTACATAGGCGATCTAAGCATGTTATGACTGAAATTTTGTTCTCAACGCAATCCGATATTATATTTTTTATCTGCTCATCAATCCGAATTTGCTTTAATCGGCGCTTTGTTTCTTCACAGTGATAGTAACTTTTTATTATTTTAGTATCAACGATTTGCGATTCTTTTTTTTTTAATAACTGTAGGAACAAAAAGAGGGATGGATTTTTTGGTATTTTAGCATTCATTCTTCGATGCCACCCTTCGACAGTGTTAGTTGTCCGAAATTTTTCTCTGTATCAAGATAACTGCTCAGACGTAATTAGCGTCATCCAATAATTTGAGAAATAATTGAAAAAAGCTTTACATTGATCATCAATTGTAGCGATTTCATTTATTGACAAAAAGCCCTCGGGTATTAACGTCCTGGGCAAATGCGTACATAATTGTGTCAATTTCCGACCATTTTTAGTAGAAGAAAATTTTAATACATTTGACTTTTTCCACACGGCATGC
This sequence comes from Eremobia ochroleuca, assembly GCA_949629135.1. Lineage (NCBI taxonomy): Eukaryota > Metazoa > Arthropoda > Insecta > Lepidoptera > Noctuidae > Eremobia > Eremobia ochroleuca. The sequence continues at coordinate 12,024,184 of OX451408.1, forward strand.
AAAAAATTATAATAACATCCTTTAACGGTAACATCCGGATAGATACATTTTACAGTTTGAGCAATTGCAATTTCATAATCGCACTTAAAGTGACTTATATTCACAAACAATTGCTCTTTTAAAATTCGAAACATTCTTGTAGGTATAAGTTTCCAAAGACTTATTTGGTAAAAGAAACAAAGAAAACAAGAACGATTCAGAAAATTAAATAAATTAATTTATTAATTTTAAATACTGTAGTACATTATTTTGATCTATCTCGCAAATGATTTGATCTATCTCTCTAAGCGCAAAAAAATGTGTTTATTAGAAACCTCTGAAATGATCAGTGTTTCTCTACTACATTATGCATGTGTTATACATACTCGTATAAACCTTCCTCTTGAATCACTCTATCTATTAAAAAAAACCGCATCAAAACCCGTTGCGTAGTTTTAAAGATCTAAGGAAACATAGGGACAGACAGCGGAAAGCGACTTTGTCTTATAGGTACTACGTATAGTGAAGAAATAATATCCCAAATAACAAAATTATGAGTTTCTGCTTTAAAACATCTTTAGCGATTTCACAATTTCCGTTTGTTTTTTATGTAATTTAGTGCTAAAGGATTTTATTTTTAGCATGGAACTCACGCGCGTACTATGCTTTTAGTCTTAAGTAAGTTACTTAATTGTAACTTAATTATGCAAGTTAAAGTCAACATGTAGAGTATTAGAATTGCCCGTTTATCATTATGTCACCGACTGTACACGTCCTGTCCAGTCGCTATTCTGTCCAGCTGAGAATCTGTCCAGTTGAGAATCTGTCCAGCTGAGAATCTGTCCAGTTGCTACGGAGGGTGTCAGACTCTTACTGACTAAAAACCACCCCGGTGTTCCCTCTCTCACCTACGCCGGGGGTCGCGGGAACGAACGATACTTCCGCAACCCCCGGCTGGTGCTGGCCCGCTCCTGCGGGCCTCTCCTCGTGTCAGGGGGGGAGTGAGGTGTTAAACTCCCCCCGCGACGTCTAAGAGGGGCGCGCGTGGAACACTACGCGCCGCCGCCTCGGGTCCTGATGTGTGGGGGGCGACGGACGTCCCCAAGTCCGCTGCCCCTGGACCCATTTAGGGGGGCTGGAAGAGGGCGTTATCCGCCCTCCGCCGACGCCCGGTGCGCCTGCTGCGGGCGGGGTGAGGGGACGAGATCTCCCTCTCCCTTTCCGCAGCCTCCTTCTGCGAGACGACTGTTTCGCAGAAGGAAACCACCGCGTCCCAGGACTCCTCGCTGCCGACCATAGACTCCACCACGGCCGGCAGCGATAGGTCACTGCCTACTCCTGAGATGAGGGCACGGCGCGGCTCCTCCCAAGCGGCACACTCTGCCAGCGTATGTCACGCCGTGTCCTCCCGTGGAAACGCACCCTTTTTTTTTTTTTTTTTTTTTTTGTTTCGGGGTGGAAAATCCTCATGGATGTCCGCCGCCCTGGGGCGGGCGGCGGGGTCTGTCAGACTCTTACTGACTAAAAACCACCCCGGTGTTCCCTCTCTCACCTACGCCGGGGGTCGCGGGAACGAACGATACTTCCGCAACCCCCGGCTGGTGCTGGCCCGCTCCTGCGGGCCTCTCCTCGTGTCAGGGGGGGGAGTGAGGTGTTAAACTCCCCCCGCGACGTCTAAGAGGGGCGCGCGTGGAACACTACGCGCCGCCGCCTCGGGTCCTGATGTGTGGGGGGCGACGGACGTCCCCAAGTCCGTCGCCCCTGGACCCATTTATGGGGGCTGGAAGAGGGCGTTGTCCGCCCTCCGCCTACGCCCGGTGCGCCTGCTGCGGGCGGGGTGAGGGGATGAGATCTCCCTCTCCCTTTCCGCAGCCTCCTTCTGCGAGACGACTGTTTCGCAGAAGGAAACCACCGCGTCCCAGGACTCCTCGCTGCCGACCATAGACTCCACCACGGCCGGCAGCGATAGGTCACTGCCTACTCCTGAGATGAGGGCACGGCGCGGCTCCTCCCAAGCGGCACACTCTGCCAGCGTGTGCCGCGCCGTGTCCTCCCGGCAGTCGACGCAGTGGTGACACCGGGCGTCCGGCTCCCTGTTTATGCGACACAGGTACTTCCCGAAGCAACCATGCCCCGAGAGCACCTGCGTCGCACGAAACGACAGGGAGCCGTGCCTCCTCCCGAGCCAGCGCTCGAGCACCGGCCGGACCGCCTCGATTGTGTCGAGGCCGGCGGTAGGGCGTGAAAGCCTGTCCCGCCATTCCGCCACCAGGACCTCGCGGAGCTGAGACCGACGCAGCTCCCAGTGTCGTGGAAACGCACCCTAACTCAAGATATATCACTGAACCATTGCCTTATCTTTGTCTGTATTTCTGAAGAAACGAAACCGACCTAAGCTGACATAAGGAAGCAGTCTAACTGAAGGTACTGTTTCCCAATCTACAAAGAATCTAATCAAAAATAAAATAAATCTCTATAAAGCAGGAGAGGCGTGCGTGATTGATGAAAGTACTTACCAGATGTCTTAACAGTACTAGAAGTATAGCGGGCCACACACCGTATGTTATATGCCATACGGTTGATACGGTAGGTACCGCAAACCCGCAACATTGTATGGAACATGTTATTTCATGAGTGCGAAATTCGCACTGGATTAAAGCTGGCACAAAAAAAATGACTCGCAAAAATTGAACATAACTATAATTTGATGCAAAAAGAAGACCTCAAAGCACTCAATCATTTTAGTTTTGGCTAAAATATTAAGTTTTTTGCCCGTTCTTTTCCATAGGAACCTATTACGCCTTGGAATGGGCAACTGGCTTCATTTTTCTGACTGACATGCCGATTTCTTGACGCTTCAGAAACGCATGCAATAGTTTAATTGGAATAAAGATTTCGTCATCCGTCTCTTCAAGCTTGTGTCTTCCAACTTGGTATGGGCCATAGGTACTCGTACCATAACTTAACTACTTTCCTAATACATATATATTTGTCTACTTTATGAGTTACGCCCAAGGCCTAATTCCTTTACCAATCTGTTAAGGATAACTAAATCAAAGCAAATATTTAAATCGTTAGACGCGTCCTCACCGTACTTAAGTCACGGGAAAAAGTGTTTTCACTAAGAAGAGAGCTCGCACATCCTGCATGAAACGATAGATACGATTTTTAGTATTAGTGAGCGGGACAATACTATTCAAATGTCACTGACAACGAAACATAAACGTGATCATATTTTGACGCGGTATGGTGAATCTAACGATTTAAATCATAGAATTCAAGTATTTAACTCCTGATACGCTAAGCCCATTCTACTATTTAATACAATAGCTAGCGTTATCCAATGTCCTTAAGTGGTCCAAGGCTCACAAGTCTCTTGTGCTGCCTATGTTCATCAGGGATAATGTCGGCTTCTAATGGTAAAACAATTTTTCAAATCGATCCAGTAGTTTCGGAGCCTATTCAATACAAACAAACAATCAAATCTTTCCTCTTTATAATATTAGTATAGACAATGCATCGTATAAGCAGTGCATATTATGCACGCACAATGCAATAACAATATATACTAATCTGTAGCTTGCAGTCTATTCTCGACAAGATAAGTTTATCTCGTCCGGAATCGAACCCGCGACCCTGAGCCTTGAAAGCGAGCATTCCACCGGTTAGCTATTTAGGTCGTCCGTTACAAGTACTTATAGGTACAAAAGGTATCACGCTAGATCATCTTGTTTTCATACTTTGATCCCTTACAAACGTCAAGTTCAAATATGCGAGTAGTTTCGCAAAACCCTTTCTTAGAACTTAGGTACCTCAACTTAGAACTTAGGTGCTCTGCTACATTTGTAATGCCCGTTTCGCTAACACTAGGCGAGACCAAAATGTAATGTCTAAGAGCGTTTACGCCGTACGGCATTTCATACAAACTTTCAAAGCCCTTGTTATTCGAAATGTATGAACGGATTTTAATAAATACATGAAAATGATGAAATTTTAGATTATACAAGGTGTAACTTAAATAACACACAACCTCTTAAGGGGTCATTGTACAGACGCCAGCACATCAAGCTACTACAATCTGTCTTTCTTTAATAGATTTTCATCTTTATAGCTAAACCATTAGATTCAAAATTGATTAGGAAAATTTTACAGTTTCGGTAGCTTGATGTGCATCAGTTTTGTGAATTATATTAAAATAAAAATGTGTTTAGTGACTTGTCAGATAGTCAGTCATTCCCAGAACTATTTGGTATGAATAGCTAGATAACTATTTATTGCTGTCACTTTGTTAATCCTCAACGTCTCAGTCTTCATGAGTCATTGCATTGATTATAATTTTAATTATGACTCAACATATTTTGCGTCTAATTACTTGCTAGGTAGCCCTCGACTATAAGGCACGTGCCTCCAATTTGGTGGCCCGAGGTGTCTATTGGAGCCTCCAATAGAGAATTATACAAGGTGTAACTTAAATAACGCACAACCTCTTAAGAGGTCATTGTACTCATCATTATGAACAAATTTTACTATGGGACAAAACCGGAAATCGCGAAAAAAAAATCAGCTGTTCCCTACATTTTGACGAGTTATGCGAACATAAATGTAGGGAACAGCTGATTTTTTTTTTCGCGATTTCAGGTTTGGTCCCATAGTAAAATTTGTTCATAATGATGAGTACAATGACCCCTTAAGAGGTTGTGCGTTATTTAAGTTACACCTTGTATAATATTCGGAGGTGGTTGATCTTTACGGCCGATCCTCACTATAATGCTGTTCATAGTTCGTTCTCGATCCGAATTCGGTCTGGTAAAGTCGTATCATGTTCACATTATACAATCTGTCTCAGTTCTTATAGTGAGGATCGGCCCTGATCGTGATTGGAATGGGATTCGAGCGAAACCTGACTGTTACGGATAGTATGAATGCACACATATATTTTTTACTTGATAATATTTTATCGAACCGAGATTGGACCGAGAACGAACTGTGAGCGGCTTTATAGTGGGGATCGGCCCTTAATCAGCAGGAAATACAATGAGATGACGATAGCTGTTATAGCTGTTATAGCTTTTTGAAATAAACTCGTTTCAACATGACCAATTATACAACGTGTAACGTTAAATGCGCAAAACCTCACACACCCCAACTGATTTTTAAGTCAATTGACATATTTCAGAGAGAAAATAAGTCATTAAAAAAATTGTAAAGGTTTTATGTGCTGTTTTAGTTTTACTGGCCATTCTGATCGTTTCTTGCGTCTGCGACGATGCTTTATCGAGGGAGGAGTCGTCACTGGGCCGCTGCGCCGCGCTGATATTGGCTTGCTTGACCTATATTAATAAATAGACACGGCAACGTTTTTAATGAAGATTTTTTGAAAAATGTGACCTATATTAAAAAGTGGTTCAATTAATTCTGCTCGTTATTCTGATCAAACTGTTTTCAGGTTTTGCGCATTTAACGTTACACGTTGTATAATAAGACGCTATATAATCCTCGCCTATAATCCCCGAGGGTTAGGTGTACACGGAGAGAAAATTCTTAGAAAAATTACTGTGCTCGTCACTGTAAATTGAGTGCAAGTGACATCTACAGAAAATTTTCTGAGTGAGATTGGAAAAAAATCACTATTTGTCCAATAAATTTTACTGTACAGCATAAGAATGTTTACCGTGCTAGCATGGTAATTTGTCCATTACCACTCAAATGCACTCAGATTATGAGACAGCACAGTAATTTTTCTAAGATTTTTCTCGCCGTGTAGAGGTAGGTACACCTCGTACTTACTGACAACAGAGCAGTATTACAAGAGAATTGGCAGAAAGAAATAAAAACGTCTCATAAATGAGTATTAGAAACTAAGTACGTATGTAGCCATTGTTCTAAATACCAGACCAAACACGTTTGTCAAAATCAAATAAAATTCCTATTAAAACGCAACTCAAGACAAAAACATTTAATGAAATGTAGAATTATAGAAACCACATAAAAATAACACGGAAATAATAATAAAACCATACCATTCATATTTCCAGAAACTAAACTAAACACTTTTGTCAAAAGACCTAAGCTGTATCAAGTAAAAACCCTTAAAAGCTACAAACTACCTGATTCCCAACCCATTAAATACCCGAAATATTGAAACCACATAAAAATAATGCGGAAACAAACTACATAATAAAACCATACCATGCGATCATTGAGTTCATGGGCGATCACCAATTCGTAGTTGTACAATCGTGTACCGTTAGCCAATAATTTACATCAATTCTTTGGTCTTATGACCATTCACAAGTTTTAAATGGCCATATTTTACCAAAGTCAGCCTTCAAAATGGAAGAGAGGGGGTAATCTAGTGTGTCAACATCTGAGTAAAAGGTAAAAATGAAAAGAAGCTATATGGACTATTAATAAATACAAAAAAAAAACCGATAATTTTCAAGTTATGGAACAAATAACTGAATGTCATAACAAAGTTCAAATTCAATTGCAACCAAAATGTTATTAGGACCTTTTTCTTACAAATGATCTCTCAAAAATCCACATCAACTTTTATCCGTGGAATAAAATTGACATCTGGCAGTTCTGGTATGAAAAAAGTGTCAAAAGCTCAACATTTATTCTCAATAAAAGACTATTCTATGTATAAAAGTTTGGTGGAATGCGACCTAAGTGACGATGGAGTGTAAATTATCTGAGATTATGAACTTGACAGCTCATTCTAATGTCGCTTGAATGTTCAAATGCAACCAGATTTACTTTTCTGCTAGCCAGCACAACATAAGGTCGAATTTTGCAGACAACCTTTAGGTACAGTACCTACCTTTTTATTTTTTTTTTGTTTACGGGGAAACCTTCAAAGTACTTCGGGGAAAAAGACCAGGTAGTCAGCACATGGAGCCCCCTCCCGGTACCTCTTAATAGACCAATCCGGAACCACCGTCAGTGTAACGCCTGTTAGGGCACGTCCCTGGGGAGACTACAAAAGGGTCTCCCCTGAGCCTCGCTTTGCATATTTCGCCTGCGCTTTCATAATTATCCTATCTGCCGCTACGTACGACGCCAGCACATCAAGCTACTACAATCTTTCAATCGCTAAAGCATTAGGTTCAAAGTTGATTGGGAACATTTTTGACAGTTTCCGGTAGCTTGATGTGCTGGCGTCTGTACAGAGACACCGCCCACCACCACTCACGAATACCGTAGCACTTTACAGTGTTCCAAAATAATTATATTCAAGGCTAATCTGCCCAAAAGCTCTGGAACTAATTATTTGCAAAATTGACTGTTTCTAAGCTATGTACCTGTATTAAATTTAAATTCATACAACTAAAAAGCACATTAAGCCGTTGGTCCCGGCTGTCATTCGTGGATCTTTGGCAGTCTGACAACCAGTCTTACCAAGAGTATCGTATTACCCAGTAACTGGGTTGTGTAGGTCAGATAGGCAGTCGCTTCATCTAAAATACTAGAAGCCGACCCCAACATAGTTGGGAAAAGGTTGGGCAGATGATGACAACAGCAAAAACTTTAATACTTTAAAATCACCGTAATGTCGAATACATTACGGTGATTTTAAAGTATTAAACTTTTGAAGCTTCTAAGAATTCATTCATGTCAAACTATAGTAATTTTTCCTCTACTCGTATTCTAGCAAAAACGAAAAAGAACCGTGAGTGACGTAATTTACGAACGAGCGCTGTGTGATATTGAGTAAATGCAAATGCTGTTGACTCACTACATTATAATGCCGTCTGCGTAGGCGACACTACGCGTCCAATTTACATTGACACTTCACTGCGGCGCCACTAGCAAATAGGCCCTTCAAAGTCCTTTACAATTTAGCCTAGTTCCTTTTTCTGCCACGGGTCACGTTACAATAGCCAGTAAACACGAAGCCTTTACCACTATACAACAATATTTTGCCATTACAAACTCCTTTTATTTGTTGCATTACGAATTATTCGCTTGTTCCTCGATGAAATATTGGCAGTTATCTTTATTTGTACGACTCAGTTGGTACCGACTGCCGATGTCGAAAGGACATTCCACGATGTAATTTATTGCAGGACTAGAGATAAAATCCTCCATGTTCAAGGCTTGGTTTATAAAGCTATGGTTTATAATCGTATGCAAAGTAGCTTGGGGAACAGCATGCAATGCAATGCCGAAGGACTGTACGCCTACGCACTGTCGCGTAAATAATTACAGTTAGGCAAAATTCAGAAACGTTTTTCCGGTGAAATAAAAATAGCAACTTTGAGAGAAAATACTTATTTCATATGTATATATATACCTATGTATATTTTCGAAAATACTATGTTTGTAACACCATTAAATATCGTTCAAAACTTTAAGGTAAGTATAAGGTATACTCTGAGACTGTCAATGCTCGAGACTGATATGTACCTACCTCTTTTGGCTATAAAATTACCTATCTATACCTACGAAGTTTACTGGGTTATATCTACACGGGAGAAAATTATTCTTGAAACGAAAATGTTCTGTTAAAGTCAACAAGTAAGAATTACATAACTAATTTTATTAACATGGGAAAGTTAAATAAATTCAACGTTCCAATGTTTTACACACCGGCTCCGACAAATGAAACCAGCCCTGCCGTGCGATTCTGTAACCATCTGGTGAGATGGTTACAGAATCGCACGGCAGGGCTTTCACGGTGGTGAAAGCTTGGGTGAAGTGAGCGTGGAGTGAGCTGTCATTCGCTAGGGATTAACACTATTAAGTGCTCACTTCACTTATGATTTCACGGTGAGATTTCTACAGAATCGACCGGCTGATGTTTAGCCTTTAGGCAACGATTGGGTCCCTAATTAAACTTTTTAATACAAAACTCATTATTTTTATCGCTACAAAATACAGAAACTTGCATTACGACCCGCATGCTATAATAAATTCATTCGAATACTTTGTTTTTCACATTAAACGCCGACATTTTATGCGTTGATGTAGCAACACAACATTTGTTCACTTGACTCCAACAAACAAAATTGTAACGCTGTTCTTCAAACGTAACTGTACGACTGCAGATCTCAGTACTCAGCCCAGAATCTGGATTTGAGCCGAATTATCAGCACAAGGCTCGCAAAAAAAATACTGCTGCTTCATGAAGGGCTTGTGGCTATGTAATAACAGCCGCACAGGTCTATCGATCAGGTTAAGCTACGCTTGCCGCGGTTGGTCCGTGGATGGGTGACCATCTTCACATACCAAGATCCCTCCGTGCCTCGGAAAGCACGTTAAGCCGTTGGTCCTGGCTGTCATTCGTAGATCTTTGACAGTTTTACAGGTCGTCAGTAGCCCGAAAGTCTGACAACCAGTCTTACCAAGAGGTATTACCCAGTAACTGGGTTGTGGAGGTTAGATAGGCGGTCGCTCCATGTAAAATATTTAGCTGCATCCGGTTAGACTGGAAGCCGACCCCAACATGTTGGGAAAAGGCTAGGCAGATGATGATGCCTATATACTATACATTTGCGTTCGCATGTCTCGACAAAATGTAGGGAACAGCCGATCGATTCTATGAAAATCTCACCGTGAAAACTTGCGTGGAGTAATGTTTTGATAGCTAAAATATTACCTAGCTTTGAAATTAAATAAAATGATCAATAGAATTAGCATGAAAAATATTATTAAAATCTCGATTATGATCGTAAATGTATGCTTGGTACGTCCCTAGTATCAGGTGGGATGACATTGACAGCTCACTCCACGCTCACTTCACCTAAGTTTTAACTAAGAAGTTAACTAAGTGAAGACTTCCTTAACGTAGGTATATCCCACGTTTAACCTAACAGGGCTTACCACCCTGTCTCATCATCATCATTTCAGCCCGGAATCACCCACTGCCGGGTATATGCCTCCCCTTTCTTCTGCCATACTTCCCGGTTCTGTGCGTCTCTCATGTAAACAGGGTAGTCAGTTTACACTGTTAAAATATGAGCATGCACCTCTGTCTGGTTCTTTGGTCTTTTATAATTTAAAGACCTATGCTTGTAGGCATGCAAAATACCGAAGTTATAGAAATAAACTGCGTAAAATGCGTGCACTGACTGCACAGGTCCACTCAGTGTGGTTCTTTCCTCAAAAGACCACTTCAGACACCAATCTACATGGTCCTCAAAGATTATATCTGGATTTTTATATACACATTGACATTGATGAATTTTATATAAACAATGACATGGATATTTACTTTGTAAAGTAACTTATTTTTATTATTATTACTGTGAGTGTGAAGACTATGTGGGTCATTTCTTTTTTTCGGTTTTCCTTCTTAGTTAGTTTTAATCATGATCTGGCAGTTTGAGTCATTTATGCGGCCTACCCAAATGTCCTTTCATTGGTATTGTTCGTCGAATCGTAAGGCTCCTCAAGTTCTGAGTTGAGCTGCACGATTTTTGACAAATGCGTGCACTGACTGGACAGGCCCGCTCAATCTGTGTGGTTCTTTACTCAAAAGACCATTTCAGACACCAATCTACATGGTCTTCACATGATCTGACCAAGATTATGTCTGGACTTTAAAAGAGACTGTGACCTCTGAGTTTGTTTCGGCCTTTCTTCTCAGAGTAGTCAGATAGGAAACGCCGACCTCATCTAGTTTAAAAAATATGATTGACATGTAAAAGTGTTTGTACAAACCTACTTACAGAAAATAAATCATTTATCATTATTTATCATTTAAACCTTCGCACAGATATTATTCGCATCCCATAATAATTTTATTCACATCTGCATAACCAGAATGTAGTGGAACCGGTCCCTCATAAAAAGACAAACAAATATTTTTATCAGTCCCATCTGTTTCTTAGTTGGCTGCATTAAAACGCAACTAAACTGAAGGTTTTATAATGTCTGTTCACATTTATTGCTGTGCTAAAAAAAAAAGGAAGGTAAAATATTATCCTTTTCACGATATGGCAACTATGTGCTCATAAAAATTTAGTTCATTGCTTTTTGCAATAACTATTTTGTACAGAAATGTGATAGTGGCACCGATTTTAATTAATAAATATCAGTTTAGTCCTGTCAAATTAAGATGCTCCACAGACAAGTTTAGACGTGATTAAAAAATTGGCTACTAAAAATACGTCAATTTGCGTCAGGTGCTGACTAATTTGACAGGCTATACAACGTGTAACGTTAAATGCGCAAAACCTCAGACACCCCAACTAATTTTTAATTCAATTGACCTATTTCCGAGAGAAAATAAGTCATTAAAAAAATTGTAAAGGTTTTATGTGCTGTTTTAGTTTTACTGGCCATTCTGATCGTTTCTTGCGTCTGCGACGACGCTTTATCGAAGGAGGAGTCGTCACCGGGCCGCTGCGCCGCGCTGATATTGGCTTGCTTGACCTATTAATAAATAGACACGGCAACGTTTTTAATGAAGATTTTTTGAAAAATGTGACCTATATTAAAAAGTGGTTCAATTAATTCTGCTCGTTATTCTGATCCAACTATTTTCAGGTTTTGCGCATTTAACGTTACACGTTGTATTTATCTTCTGTTTCTTAACCTCTCAAACGTCGAATGTACACCATGTGTACAGATAACAATAAAATTTCTATTGTGTCTGCTAACTGGCGCGCGACGGGTTAATGAAATAGAAAGAAAAAAATGCACTGAACTTCAATTTAGTTTAGTTTGTGAAGAAAGGAATCGGCGCGAATGTCTGGAAAAGTTACTCACGATTACTAGTATACAGCGTAAAAATACAAAGTAAATACCTAATATGCAAGTTCTAGCTGTGCCTGCGAAAAATCCGGGTTACTGCACAATTTACTAAGTCAGTCCTTTGAGCCTTAACTGGTCTAAGGATGATGATAATTGGCCAATGCACCTCGTTTTAGACATTAAAATAATTATTAAATGTTTTGTTTAGTCATGTTGAGAGGATGAATGAAAGACGATTAACAAAAGCTATTTTTTACAAGGCAGATCGTGAGTAAGTGGAAACGCCGAGTAGGGGAAGGGGCCTAAAGGACATACTGGGTGTCCGGAAAGTCATGGATTACCTTTCACCTGCTGATGGGTCACATTGGGATCTACCAATAAAAAAAAATTACCATGGTCTTATGGTTTCCGAGTTTTTTGATGTTTAATGAAATTTGGAAAATCTCTACCTTTGATCAGTTTTTTCCATGCCGTTTCTACGAATGAAAACTTTGTCAAGTACAGGTTTTTTTTTATTTTCATCTAGTATCATCCTACTACCGATTGAATACAAGAAAGTTACCGATATCACCTTTTAAATACCTAAAATTTAGGTTCAAACTTAAAATTTTCACCAAAAAAATCATACTTTATTTTTGATCGGCCCTGGTGAAAACAAAATTTTATTGGTAGGTATTTTTTTTTTATTGGTAGCCTCAGCAGGTAAAAGGTAATCCATGACTTTTCGGACACTCCTTATAGTCACCTTATTGGTGATGTTCTTCCGAAAGATCAAGTGCTCGCAACCTACATGTGTGCATGACCAAGATATACATATGAACGTAAACGAGTATACAGTATGTAATAATCTTTAATGATCACCAACCAGAGATAAATTAAAGATAAAGATAAAAAAAACCGGCCAAGTGCGAGTCGGATTCGTGCACGGAGGTTTCCGTACCATTATCGATAAAAACGAGAAATAAAAATCATGTCTGTTGTATGAGAGCCCCCTTAAATATTTATTTTATTCTGTTTTTTAGTATTTGTTGTTATGGCGGCAACATAAATACATCATCTGTGAAAATTTCAACTGTCTAATTAACACGGTTCATGAGATACAGCCTGGTGACAGACGGACAGACGGACAGCGGAGCGGGAATAATAGGGTTCCTTTTTACCCTTTGGGTACGGGACCTTAAAAACAATGTAAAACATTCATAAATAACTTAATGTACCAGGAAAGCAGGAAAGTGCAGATACCTTCTGGTTACATTTTCAAGGCAAACTGGCAGTAATCACAACTGGTTAAAGAAAGCCTCATGTCTCGCCTTGCCAAGAATGATAGTTATCGGCTGTAATCTTACTTTATAGACCAGAAAACAAGCAACACGTAATCGTTTGCTTTTAGCTGATTTCTTTGGAAGTCAACTATAAGCAAACGATTACAGAATGCAAAATGACCAGCTATTTGTAGCTGGCCATTTTGCATTCTGTAAACAAAACTGAGACAAAATGTTAGCCATGTAAAACAAACATGAACATTATTTTGCCGCAAGAGTGTTCCCACTTGATCAAACGAAGATGAACAACACTTCTCAATACAATACACATTGCTTCTTGACACATGATTCTAGATCAACGGGAAGTACAAGTAGTAACTTTGATTTCCTTGCGAGTGTCAAAATATTAGGCATAAACGTTACATAAACGCCCGTATTCTTTTGATTGCGTTGACTTAAAAGTTTGATTTTTTCACTGCTTCAAGGCATTGCAGCCCAGAGTAGGTATTTGATATTAATTTCAACTTGGAAACTCTACGCGTTCCTGAGAAAAAAAAGGTATTGGTCGACGGACAGACAAATGGAAAACGAAGAGATCTTATAAGGGTTCTGTTTTTCCTTTTGAGGTACGGAACCCTAAAATCTAAGCGACTACACGCTAAGGGCACCCCGTATGGGGTACGGACCTCAGCTTAGGGCGTCGTCGCTGGGGAAATGAAGCAAGGGACAGACTGGATCGGAATTATTTCCCACACAGCCGAGTTCCCGCAGCTTTAGTACCAAGTTTTTATTTGGTAGGAGTGCGACATCACATTTGAAACCTCTATTCGTCCCATATGAGGATTAAAAAAAAAAAATTATCTATTGGCAAATGGTGCCCGCTCTCGACCTCGATCTCGCCTGATGGAGATCGACGCATGAGGTCTAAGAAAAAGACATTTCTTCGTGGAAAAGATTAAAACACAACAAAATTCCCGAAGCCCTTGCCCTGAGTTCTGAACTCCATATCTAAGTGCATTAGGCAACCTAGATCTTCAAAACGAGGCTCAAATTGTTTCCTCGCATCTACATTCCGTCCACGTTACTCCCTGAGGCACCACTGAACTGTTCCTCAACCCAACTCACGCACCACGCCATATCATCACGCCTTCAAAAACAGTGCTAACTGTAAACTGACCGGCAATGCGAAAAGAACTCTATATTTGTTGGAAGTAGGTTGATTATTGAGGTTATTCTGGTCTGGTGGGCTTATCTGCTTCCGATTTGAATGATAGTGTTTGATTTTAGTGTCCTTTTGGGTGATATATGTAGGTATGTCTACACTGCGTTGGTGATTTAGTTTCCAAACGTTTAAACAAATATGTATTTTTGGAAAATCACATCACAATAATATTATAAATGCGAAAGTTTGTGAGTGTGTGTGTGTTTGTATGTTTGTTACTTCTTCACGCTCAAACGACTGGCCCAATTTTGATGACATTTGGCACACAGATAGTTTATAACCAGGATTAACACATAGAATACTTTTTATTCCGATATTCCTACGGGATCGATACTTATGCGGGTAAGACCGCGGGGCGCCGCTAGTGTTTCATAAATACGCGGATAAAAAATATTATTATGTGTTATCACCTATTTCTATGATTGCTGGTTAACATTTAGGTAATTGGCGAATGTGTAAGTCCGTGGCTATTATTACCTTAAGTAATATTATACACAAAACAGTTTATTAGTGACCGAGCACTAGATAGATAAGTTAAAAAACATTATACTTAGGGCTGATTTTTGAATCTACAGATAATTTTTATTCGTGGAATAAAATTGTCGCCTGACTGATTTTCAAATTCAAAATTCAAATTCAAATTGTTTATTGTGGTACACAGGTATAAATATGGTGTTACAGTTTATGAAGTAGTGATCTATGACCCGCCTTTAGGCAGACAATAATTTAAAGACTTGCGGCATTATAATTTAGTCAATAATTTAGTATTAATTAGTATATTAGTCAATAATAATAATTAATAATTTAAAAAGAGTCATTAATTTAATAGCAATTGATAAAGTAGTCAATAATTTGTTAATATTTAAAACAATAGGCAATAATTTAATAATATTTAATATGGTGATTACTAACAGATAAAACATTTAAAAAAATATTGATATAATATAAAACTGGAACTAATACCTAACGATTATGGAATGAATTCAATAAATTAAAATCTGTCATGTAGATATTCATTAACAGAGTAATATATCTTCTTATATAATAGTTTTAATAAAGTTTTTTTGAAATTAAGTATTTCATTTAATTTTTTGATTTCAATAGGAAGCTTATTATAGATTTTAGGTGCCATTCGAAGAAAACTTTTCGAAAATCATGCAGTTTGTGTGTTACATATCGCTCTGTTGCGACGTTTAGATTTCAGTGTTTTAAATATAGGTATATGAAAGTTGTTTATGATTTTGTATGGAAGAACTGCCAAAAATTCTAAATAATTCCTCGGAAAAAAAAATATCTGGCTTTGGAAAAATGAGGCCCTAGTCACAGTAATATTTAGGCCACTATTGCTGCAACCGACAAAACAGTAGGACTCGGACTGAAGGAAGAGTCACACCATGCCATTTGTGTAAACTAAACCACCTGTCCTACTTACACACTTCGATGCTCAAACAATGGAGCATCGCACATGATTCGAGCATCGCTCTCTCGACGCAACCAAGTTTAATAACAAAAGTTACCTAGTTATTTAATCATTAACGTGTTGCGTATCCTTCCGTGTTGGCTGTAATTAAAGCATTTCTTTCAGTTTTTGTGGCGTTGCGTCGTTAGTGAGTGATGTAGTGCTTTAATTGAGTCGGACATTGTTTATTGGTGCTAAGTAGATGGTAAGTGTAGTGGAAGCAACTCTCTGCATAGGGGTACCAGAAAGGTGTTGCCTTTGAGGGTGTGGTACAGAACATCAAACTGAACAGCTTTCTCAATGGGACAAACATCGTGATCGTGAAATAAATATCGGCTGCCCCATATAAAACTCTCAACTGATCAACAAATCGCGCTGCACTGTCGTACATAAACTTCGGTTTAGTGTTTAATACAATGTAACATACTTGCTGGTCATGGATAATGATAATAATAATAACCCCACCGCCGTATCTCTACGTTGACGTCGTGGTGGGACTTGCGCGCTCCGAACTCTACGCCTGTGCCGGAAGAGTTTACTTTGCCGGAACAGGACTCGGGTGAGGAGCCAGACCAAGAGAGATACAGAAACCCGCAGGGCAGCATGTGGCGAGCTGTTGGGCAGTAGCGACCCCACGGACCCTATCTCCCGGGAGAAGTCTAGTTCCTCATCTCTGGCTTGCCTTTATTGGCCGGCTGGAGTGAACAATGACGAGGAACAGAGCTCCCACCATTTTCTTGCCTTTATTGGCCGGCTTGAGTGGAGATTCGCAAGAGCAAACATGCTCGGAGGAAGGAAATATATCAGTAAGATGCTGGTAGGCACCGTACTTCTGGGATTGTCCTGATAGCTGTGGAAAACCTCTTCACACCCCATAAGCACCTCAGGATATGTTGCCCCCTTGTCGCTACGGCACTATGTGTTAGCGACCGTTTTCTGGGGTCCATTATTGAGTGTGCAAGTCACCCCCTGTCATTTTATTCGTGTATAATACTCCTATATACAACGTGTAACGTTAAATGCGCAAAACCTCAGACAACCCAACTGATTTTTATTATTATTAAACGGTTTTATTTAGCTCACCCCGTTTGTTTTATTTATTTATTATTCTTGGGTGAAATTTAGTAATTCAAATTTCACCCTCTTCCTGTCAACCGATTAATCTGAAATTTTGTATACACTTTGGATTTTGGTGACAATACAATTATGTTTATTCATTATCATTATAAATTCAAGATGGCCGCCGCTACAAAATGGCGGATAATTTATGTTTTATTAATCCCATCAATATGGGTATCAAATGAAAGGGCTCATCAAGCAGAATACAATATACTATAAAAAATTGAAATCCAAGATGGCGGCCGCTACAAAATGGCGGATAACGTAGGTTTTATCAATCCCATCAATATGGGTATCAAATGAAAGGTCTCAACAAGTAGAATACAATTTACTATGCAAAATTGAAATCTAAGATGGCCGCTGCTACCAAATGGCTGATAACAATTTTTTATTAATCCCATCAATATGGGTATCAAATGAAAGGGCTCAACAAGCAGAATACAATGTACTATAAAAATTGAAATCCAAGATGGCGGCCGCTACAAAATGGCGGATAACGTAGGTTTTATCAATCCCATCAATATGGGTATCAAATGAAAGGTCTCAACAAGTAGAATACAATTTACTATGCAAAATTGAAATCTAAGATGGCTGCCGCTACCAAATGGCTGATAACAATTTTTAATTAATCCCATCAATATGGGTATCAAATGAAAGGTCTCAACAAGTAGAATACAATTTACTATGCAAAATTGAAATCTAAGATGGCCGCCGCTACCAAATGGCTGATAACAATTTTTTATCAATATAATATTATTTTTTATTATATTTTATTCAACAGATGTACCTTCCGTCCGAATTGATTTCGCAAGAGACGGAGTACATCTTATACACCCGAAAGCCATACAGTTTCCAGCTAAGTACAATTACGGGACGGCTGAAAGAAGAATGTTGCCTTTAATCCTATCATGGGCTTCTACAATACATAAAATGCAGGGCAGCACTGTGGATCACGCAGTCGTATACTTAGGTGCGAAACTGTTTGAAGAAGGTCAAGCCTACGTGGCTCTTAGTAGAGTAAGATCTTTGCAGGGACTACGTATAGAGGAGTTGGACTGCAATAAACTAACGGGCAAGAAACCTTGCAATAACGAAGCACTAAATGAATTAAACAGAATGCGAAATAAAAACTAAAAACTAGAAAATAAAAATAGGTAAAAAAACTTTTTAAGTTAAACGGTTTTATGTTAAACATACATTGCAATGTTTAAGATAAATGTACTAAAAACCAAAAAATAATAAAATAGATACAGTCGTGGGAATTATAAACATATGCATAGACTAGACTAAAATAAAACCGTGGGGCACGTCAATTGTCTACAATCGTTGATTAAAATGTTTGTTTTGTAATGTTACACTATAATTAGGCAGTTGTTCAACCGACAACGATGGACGTGTGATAAGTAGGGCTAGAATGTGGAAACAAGCTAGCAAGCTCGATTATAAGCGAGTTTTAGGGTTTCATAGTGGTGAGCGAGTAGTACTTTTATCATATGTTTTGTCGATTAAAGACAAACTACGAGCAGTGAAACGATACCTCGCCAGCCAGCAGTGTGAATGTCCAACGATAAACTAGTTGAAACATCTCTTTTATTTACATGGAGTGTATAACTATTGGAATTTCCATGAGCAAGAAAATAGTAAGTAATTTCCTCACCGTCTGCGGGCCAACTGCCTATTTTAACGACGAATTAAACGATTCTTCTATCGCACATTAAGTCGATAATTTGTAGACAATTGACGTGCCCCACGGTTTTATTTTAGTCTAGTCTATGCATATGTTTATAATTCCCACGACTGTATCTATTTTATTATTTTTTGGTTTTTAGTACATTTATCTTAAACATTGCAATGTATGTTTAACATAAAACCGTTTAACTTAAAAAGTTTTTTTACCTATTTTTTTAATTCGATTGACCTATTTTACACATAAATTAAATCATTAAAAAAATTGTAAAGGTTTTATGTGCTGTTTTAGTTTTACTGGCCATTCTGATCGTTTCTTGCGTCTGCGACGACGCTTTATCGAGGGAGGAGTCGTCACCGGGCCGCTGCGCCGCGCTGACATTGGTTTGCTTGACCTATTAATAAATAGACACGGCAACGTTTTTAATGAAGATTTTTTGAAAAATGTGACCTATATTAAAAAGTGGTTCAATTAATTCTGCTCGTTATTCTGATCCAACTATTTTCAGGTTTTGCGCATTTAACGTTACACGTTGTATACAACATTAGTCAGGCAGGGGGCACAGTTCTTCCACATTTCAAGGTAACCAAACCATTATAACCACGCAAACTAATAGCAAAATATGTTTTCTTTCCATGTTTTGCAATAGTCGTGCCCCAACCGGAGGTTGTCCTTGGGTGCACAAGTTACCCGAGGCGGCGGCGCGTAGTGTTCCACGCGCGCCCCTCTTAGACGTCGCGGGGGGAGTTTAACACCTCACTCCCCCCCCTGACACGAGGAGGCCCGCAGGAGCGGGCCAGCACCAGCCGGGGGTTGCGGAAGTATCGTTCATTCCCGCGACCCCCGGCGTAGGTGAGAGAGGGAACACCGGGGTGGTTTTTAGTCAGTAAGAGTCTGACAGACCCCGCCGCCCGCCCCAGGGCGGTGGACATCCATGAGGATTTTCCACCCCGAAACAAAAAAAAAAAAAATCGGTGCACAAGTTGCATAGTGCATACAGGGCTAATGGTCGGTTGGTGCCTCCTCATCAGTTGGCTTTGGCCCCTCGTACACCTTCCAAATGTCCGGGACTCGATGGTCCCGAGATATGTAAAAAAAAAAAACTTTTTACGAAAGAGAACATCCATATTTGTGTTAGTAAGTACTTAAGAACCCTGAAATCACGACAACAAAATCAGCTGTTTAATACCTACTTGACCAAAATGCATGAAACAGCTGATTTTTTTCTGTCGTCACGACATATTGGGAACGCGCTCTTAGTGGGAACAGCTAGAGACCACAGTCATCCAACGATAAATTAATCGTCACGGCATAGTGGTAACGCGCCCTTAATGGGAACAGCGAGAGACGACAGTCGTCCAACGATAAATTAATCGTTACGACATAGTGGGAACGCGCCCTAATAAAAAACCCAACCAAAATGAAACCCATTGCTACTAATAGTGCGTTATGCAACTAGCCTTCAGGGCATCTACCCCAGGACGCTCAAATATTGCACTTTTGAAGTACCTACCACTATTGATCAACGAGGTACAAGCAGCCAGTAGTTATTGTATAATAATGTATGGGTGGTTTTATAGTCACGCCGCTAGACGCGCCGCTGAGCAGCGCGCTGTTAACAGCACGCGCTTGAACAGCGGTGCACCGTAAAACGAGATTAGTTCATTAGTACCGCGCGTTTCGCTGCTGTGGGCCAGTCGTGTACAATATGAAGGTTAATATGGTTAGAATACTGGCTATTTACTTTTTGGCGGGCGGCAGCGCGTCTCATCGGCGTCACACTAAAACGCATACTGGCCGTAGAAGCGAATGAGCGGCGCGCGCTTTGGCAGCGCCGGCGAACAGCGCGCGTTTATTGAACGGCGCTGCTCAAGCGCGTGACTTTGAAACGCAACTACTACCCCCATACATCTACGAACGCGCGCGCTCCAACGGCGCTGCCGAAACGCGTGACAATAAAACCAGCCTATCACAGAAGCACCAACTAGTCTAACAAGGTAGAAACAACGTTGAATATCGAAAGTTTCTTCCACAACGGATTCTAAACACCCGTATTCACCTGTACAATCATATCTCCCGTCTGTTTCCACAATAAACAGTTCATTGAACTGAGATAAGGACTTTTACCAAAGAATAAAACCTTCTAGAAGTGAAACTCATGTGCTTTTTTATGTGCACCTACTACATTATATGTACTAGGGATGCCGATACCGCCAATCGATTAAATTAAAACACTTAATTGGCGCCGATTCCCTTGTTAACAAACTAAACTAATATTAAGTTCAGTGCAACCTTTTCTTTCTATTTCATTGAGAAAAGGACAGAAGATAAATATTCGTTTAGTCCTGTCAAATTAATCCTACCGAAATCGAATCGAAACATTGCTTTCACAAACCCGCAACATTTTTAAAACACCTATCCAACAATATCCCACACCATGGGCTAGACGAGAAAAAAAAGCATCTCACTTTAAGTGTACAGGAAAAATGTTTTTCATGATTTTGTTTTACCACTTAGTCGGCGTAATTAATATGTATATCCGTGCCAAATTATAGCTTTGTAGTACTGAGAGTCTCTGAGCTAAGCTGCGGACGGACAGACGGATATGGCGAAACTATAAAGGTTCCTTGCTGACTACGGAACCCTAAAAATGCCATTAGAATGAATGAAATGAAGTCTGACTCAGTATTTACTTACTATTTCTTTGTTTATGCTTTTACTGAGGAAAGCGAAACAGATCAATGTAGACGCTTCTTTACAACTACGTGCGTAAAATATGAATGTTAACAGACAAAAAGCAACTGTACCAACAGTTTTGGAAGGTAAGTAAGTATTGTTATGTATTGTGGAAGTAATGATGGTAGATTAGTATGCGAGACGGGTGAGGTTGATTCGCTTTACATCCTGTGATTGGTTGAATGAGGACGTTGGTAGGGAAAAGTGGAGCTGCAGTTGGTACGAGAAATTTTATTGAGCGCATGTGGGTTGATAGGTCTTTATAAATTAGGCACGGCAAAGCAACGTAATGCTTAGCTTGGTTTAAATCAGTAACTTAGAAGACCTCCTCAGTAAAGTAAGTATAGTTCTCATATCGATAGTTATGAGAATTGCCATTATAGAAAAGAGAGCATTTAAAACAACAAGGGTTATCTAGCAAATATAACATTTGTGAAATTATCAATGTCATAATATGTCTGACACGTGAGTTAATCGACAAGAGAAACATACTATTTATTTCCTACTAGCTGCGCCTCGCGGTTTCACCCGCATAAGTGTCGATCCCGTAGGAATATCGAGATAAAAAGTATCTTTTGTGTTAATCCAGGTTATAAACTACCTGTGTGCCAAATTTCATCCAAATCCATTCGGCCGTTTGAGCGTGAAGAAGTAACAAACATATAAACACACACACGAACTTTCGCCTTTATAATATTAGTGTGAAGATCGTGAGATCTTCCAGAGACCAGTCATAAGTTTAAATTCACATTTATCGACAATTTTACGTTTTCGCACAAACATATGACTGGTGAAATGTGTACTATACACACCTATGCTTATTTGGGGAAAAAATGTGAAATACTGTATTTTACTATTAAAGAATATTTCCTTTATGATCATACCGGAAACATCCATGGGAACAAAAGATCAAACTCAAACCATTTATTTCAATTAAACCACCCTTAAATGCATGATTTATTGTATCGTATTGCAAAAATTCTTTTGTATAGGTATTTATCTATAGAATTTAGAAAAAATATATATAATAAATATTAATATTCATAGAGTATATATAGTGTTTTGAGATAAAGAGGTGCGTTCAGACACTCACAGCTATCACATTCTTAAAAAATTAAATAACGTACTTTGTTGCCATATGGCAACATTATGCATTTAAGGGTTAATAGGCACTTTTGAATTGTCAAAATTAACCTTCAAGCAGTCGCGCGGCGTCGAATCGACCGCGATTCGATCGATTCTCGATACATTTATGATTCCAAATTGCTTACAAATCCAAAGAAAATTAGAATATTATTTTGATTTAATCATTTTGTTTATGTCCTAACATAATGATAATGTGATAAATACGAAAAAATATTAAATAATTAGTGTTTTAAATCCCTAAAATATCCTATAGGTCTTTTAGGTTACGCGCGACCGCTAGCGTTACAAATGACCGCGCGCCCGCTTGAAGGTTAAATAGTCAGTTATTTAGTCAGAAAGTTGAACCAACTTGGTTCAAGTTTCTGCCCATTCCAAAACGTAGACCTCTATGGAGAAGAACGGGCAAGAAACTCAAAGGACGCTCTTTTAAATCAAGAAATTATTAGGTCATCCCACTTCCAGTGTCATATTTTTTATTTCCAATATTTATGTATTGCGCAATGGTATGCAATAGTTAATACATGTGTTGTCTTGTACAATCATGTTAGTTTAATTTGGTGTGTTGTATTGTCAAGACGTGCATTGATTTAAAATGGAAGATTAAAAAAAATCTATTAATGTAGTGGAGCAACGTATATTTCTAAAGTTTTGTGCTTTACTCAACTACTCTGAAGGAGTTGCGCACGACTTACTGGTAAAGTGTGTTGGTCGTAACGCCTTAAATAAAAGAACCGTACAGCGATGGCTTGAAATGTACAAACAAGGAAGAACTACAGCTGAAGATGAGCCGCGAGCACCTCGATCATTATCATCGACTAGATTAGAAGCAAGGGACAAAATCAAGGAAGCACTTCGTCAATCACGTAGGGTCAGTGTCAGTGATCTCTCACTCAACTTAACATTCCTCATTCCACTATACATAGAGTACTCACGGAGGATTTATGTCTGGTCAATAAAAGGACAGTGTGGGTGCCCCACACTCTAAACACGGATCAGAAGGAGTTTCGTTATGAAACTGCGCGTAGCCATTTATCGTGGTATCGCCGTAAGAAAAATATACTTAATAGATTCATATGCCTTGATGAAACTTGGGTCGAATTTTATACTCCTCGTCAAAGACATCAGTCACGATGTTGGGTGGAACCGGGCACTTCAGCTGAACATTTACCACGTGCAGAGCTACATGAACGAAAAATACTACTAATAGTATGGATGTCAGAGGCATTGCTTTTTGGAGAACTTATGATGAAAATACAACTATGACTGGAGAGCGATATAAGTCATTTTTAGAAGAAAATATTCCTATTTGGGCAGACGAACATCATATAACGAGTCCTATAATTTTACATGATAACGCCAGACCGCACAAATCAAAAATAGTTCAGAATTTAATTGAAGATAAAGGATGGATTGAAATTATTCAGCCGCCATATTCCCGGGATATGAATCCTTGTGATTTCAATTGTTTTAGCCATGTGAAGAGGAAATTGTCGGGTACTCGATACAATAGCAAAAAGGAGTTAGATATTAAACTAAAGAGCATTATTGATGAATTAAATTAAAGTGGTACTTTAAATGGTGTTCAAGATTTGCCAGCAGTCTGGGAGCGAGTGATTAATAGTTGTGGAGATCATTGATTAGTGTCACAAGGTTATATAGTATAGTAGTCAGTTTTTGTAAAATAATAATAAAAAAAAAATATGACACTGGAAGTGGGATGACCTAGTATTATTACAAAGGTACATATAGAAGCAACAAGAATAATGTACCCAAGTACATAATTCTTGTTGCTTCTATATGTGAGAACAATGTAAATAAACAACAACAAATAACAAACGAAGAAACAATTCAAAATATAAGATTAAAAATAAGAAATTACCGGTGTCAACCGACGGCGCCCGTTCACGAACCAGCTCAACCATTTTGTAGGGAACCGAATGATCGGAACTGTGAAGAGTTCGAAGGCTTAAAACAAATTCCTAATTGATTAACGAAGGCGTTAATTGTGTAGTCGTTTTCACGGCCAATGGCGTGCTGTGACAAATTGAACGTCCCAGTCGCCCTTGCATTGTTTAGTACTATGTCGATGAGTAGATAAACAATAATGAATAGGTGTCAACTACCGATCGATCGATGGTTGATATTACAGTTTGAGACACAGATTACATTGAGACTGTAATTAATTGTAATGACAAAGAACATAAAACGCCCGGAAGATACATTCGCCGGACCTACGACTGATCTCTGTCCCTGACAAAGACGACGACATTTGAAGTCACGGTTGGCGCAGTAGTTAAGCGATTAACTGCTGCGTATGACCTACAAGTAGTTGTTCCATGTCTGGCTGTTTGTGTATGTGAGTTTAGATGTTTGTAAACGCACCCACAATACAGGAGAAATTACTAGTGAGGGGCAACGTTTTTTTTTTTTTTTGAAACTTTTGCTGCTTGAATTTACAAATTAACAAATTGCCATTACTTAATCCTACAAGCAGACGCATCATTACAAAGATCAACCCACACCAGAATGAAAAAAAGAAGTAAATCCCACTCAGGTCATACCTCATCAAGAAACCTTGGCTAAGTACACCTTCTATTAATTTTAAACACACAGATTTTCAAATCCAAGGAGAATTAATACATACTAATCGCTGTAGGAGTCACGGTACTTAGAAACAATATGGCGAAGGCGT
The DNA here is from genome assembly GCA_949629135.1 of Eremobia ochroleuca. Taxonomy (NCBI): domain Eukaryota; kingdom Metazoa; phylum Arthropoda; class Insecta; order Lepidoptera; family Noctuidae; genus Eremobia; species Eremobia ochroleuca. The sequence goes on from OX451408.1 coordinate 12,049,186, forward strand.
ATGCAGTAATAAGTCTTCATGTCATGATGTACTGCCTACCAACCTTGGCACAGTCGATCTGCTGATTGTAGATGCGATTTCCTTTAAATATGCTTGTAGTTATTGAGATATGGCATGTAGGTAAAGTGTGGAGGTGCTTGTAGAGCTGTGGCTATGTTAATACTTTCTAGAGAGATTGAAGGTTGAGCGACGTTGAGGCGAAGTATTATAATTATTGTAGATCAAACCCAAACTCAAACTTATTTCAATTTACAGGCACTTTTGAATTGTCAAGATAATATGAGATACATATTTAGATAAGAATAGTCCTACGTATTAATCCTTAGGAATTTCGTTGTCCGTGACGTCATCGTCATGAGGTGGCGCTCTAACGAAATCCCTTTACTCTTGAGTCGACATTTTTGAATGTCGTCACCATCATCATAATCATTCGGCTGCAAACTTTGCTGGACATAAGCCTCCCAAACGTCGCCACATTGATCGGTCCTGTGCTTCTCCATTTTTCTTCAGCTTGATAGTTTCTTCCACAAATTGAGCACCGAATGGAAAGGAACATAAACCGGCTCAGAAATAAACTGAAGCTACAGTTTGCTTTAGTTTAGACTCAGGTGTTACTGTACATTAGTAAGTCAGTACTTACGAAAGTACAGTAACACCTGAGTACCTTCTGTGTCCACTGTCATCAAAAAGACGTAAGTAATGGTCAGATGAGTACTTATAGTAACGGTTCATAGAAACATTATCTTTTAGTTCCCAATGACATAATGTAGGGTAATTGACGACATTCCGATTGCACGCAGCTCTAAGTTGACGTAGGCATATTAGCACTTGCGACATGCCCTCATCTCAGGAGTAGGCAGGGACCTGTCGCTGCCGGCCGTAGTCGAGTCTATGGTCGGCAGCGAAGAGTCCTGGGACGCGGTGGTTTCTTTTTGCGAAACGGTCGTCTCGCAGAAGGAGGCTGCGGAAAGGGAGAGGTAGATCTCGTCCCCTCACCCGGCCCGCAGCTGGTGCACTGGGAGTCGGCGGAGGGCGGATAACACCCTCTTCCAGCCCCCCTAGTCATGTGCTGTCTTGCACAGTTAGGTTTCGGGGAGACCCCTTTAGCGTCTCCCCAGAGGCGTTATACAGAGGGGGTTAGGGATTGGTCTTTTGAGAGGTAACGGTGGGCACCTTCCATGTGCAGATGGTGACAGCCGGGACCAACGGCTTAACGTGCTTTCCGAGGCACGGAGGGGTCTCGGTATGTAAAGATGGTCCCCCATCCACAGACCAACCGCGGCAAGCGTAGCTTAACCTGATTGATCGACCTGTGCGGCTGTTATTATTTAGCCACGGGCCCCTCATAACGCAATGAATGTTGTTGAACAACATTCATTGCGTTACACACACATTTCAACAACAACGCAATGAATGATGTTGAACTGTCAAAATTAAACCAATTGCTACACAGTGTGCTTCGCAATTAGGTACCCCGCTGAACTCTAAATAAAATAATTCTAAATTTGATTATCTTAAAAGAAGGCGTTACGTTTACTTCACTTTCTACACTCATACACAACTTCAATGACCTACATATTATACAAATTCACTGCCAAAACAATAATTACAATATCCGACATATTTTCTACAATTCAAAGTGTTAACGCGTATGCTGCGAGGTCGACGGACGCCTTTACATACGAATATAAAGTACAAGTTCCGATGCGAGCGACGATATGACTGGAATTTGGAACGACTATTTTATATTTGGAGCTAGGCTAAAAATAGCTTGAAGACTGAATTATTTTTAGCAAAGGCTTACATGTTCGAACTATTCTTCTTTTATTTTAGCTTGTGCCATGATTGCTATGGTAAAAGTCAAGTAGAGAAGAGAAGAGAGAATCTTTTCTTCTTATTTTTATTTGGCCTCGTCTTTTCCCGCTACGCGGGGTTGGCTTTCCAAATTATGCGATGCCATGTACAGACGCCAGCACATCAAGCTACTACAATCTGTTAAATTTCTATAATCGATTTTCAACTTTATCGCTAAAGCATTAGGTTCAAAGTTGATTTGGAAAATTTGACAGTTTCGGGTAGCTTGATGTGCTGGGGCCTGTACATACTTTGGTCCTGTGCGTCATCTTCCGTAAGTCTCATATCCCTCATTTCCTTTCAGACCATCGTCATTCATGTGGTTTGAGGTGTTCCTCTCCCCCTCTTTTTTGAAGCCATGGAAAGGCACTTTTTCACGACATGGTAATCGATTCGTTGAAGTACAGACGCCAGCACATCAAGCTACCCGAAACTGTCAAATTTTCCCAATCAACTTTGATCCATATGCTTTAGCGATAAAGTTGAAAATCTATTAAAGAAATTTGACAGATTGTAGTAGCTTGATGCGCTAGTGACTGTACATGACCGTGTATCATCTCAGTCTGGACTCTTTTCTCTGCTCGACAACGTAAATAACGCAATTAATGTTGTTGAACTGTCAAAATTAAAGCCATTGCTAGGTACTGTTAGTTTGTTACGCAATTACCCCGCAGTTCACTATAATTCAGTTTATTACGACGCTTTTCAATATTGCAGCTTGAACACCACCTGTTTCAATAAATACCACAATTTAATCCTTCAAGATTATGCTCATATCCTGTGCGAAGTAATTATCATAAGAACTTGTTACGCTAGTAGTTGATACATAGTGGTTCAATAAAGTATGTCAAGGCAGGCCACTAATCCTTGTCAAATGGACTGTCCCTTCTGTTATATAGTTCTGTATGTAGTTATTGTATAGTTGATCGGTTCACAGGCTATTGTGGAGTTATTCAATGATAGATTTTGGTGGTGGGCTTTCAAATCATCATTACACAATTGCATAATTAGAAAGCTTGCCTACGGTCATTCTACAAGGTATTCGTTTCAAAATTAAGGTTGGTACATTCAAACAAACAACGTCTTTCAGAATCCAACAACACTTTTGTGCAGATGTCCCAAGGTTAGGTCCCTGGTTCCCTTCATGAGCCCGCAAAACCTCTAAGTAAGATTCATCTAATTAGATGGATATTCTAAATTTTCTGCATCACTATCGATTTGATCTTCGTGTGGAATGCGTAGACTCTATAGATATATAGAATTGTACATATTATACCACGCTTGAAATTACTGATGGTTGAGATGTTCATTTTTATCTACCCCCTTCTTTATATACACCTTTTAATATTCATTATGCTTCAATCAACATTAACTCCAATTAAAATATCCCTGAGAACTTCTAAAACTTACAAAGGGGAGATTGCCATTCCTTAGAAAAACAATTCAACGATAGGTTCAGTTTCTCCGCTTTTTTAGACACCCCAGCCTTACAGCGGTTTAATGGTATAAACACAATTTTCTGTTCACAATTAGATGGGTTCCCACCATTCATGTCAGACTGGTGTTTCTCATGGAGTCAATGATTCGGCCCTTGTACTGAGCGAATCGGGATGTATTAAGGCTATTGTTCTGTGACTATTTGCATTTGTTTCTTGTGTGATTTAATTTAATTTGCTAGGAAGTTGTTGTTGTCGGATGTGCACAGATGTTGTTTAGCTATACGATCAAGCTTGTCACTTCATAGTTGCTCTCCTACTGGTCCCATTGTTATTGCATATTCAAATACGTATCTAGCCACATTCTCTCATAAAATTCACCGTCTCTGTCATCGACCAATGTCTAGCCCAACGTTTCTCACTCCTTATACAACGCGTAAGGTTAAATGCGCAAAACCTCAGACACCCCAATTGATTTTTAATTCAATTGACCTATTTCAGAGAGAAAATAAGTCATTAAAAAAAAATTTAAAGGTTTTATGTTCTGTTTTAGTTTTACTGGCCATTCTGATCGTTTCTTGCGTCTGCGACGACGCTTTATCGAGGGAGGAGTCGTCGTCGGGCCGCTGCGCCGCGCTGCCATTGGCTTGCTTGACCTATTAATAAATAGACAAGGCAACGTTTTTAATGAAGATTTTTTGAAAAATGTGACCTATAGTAAAAAGTGGTTCAATTAATTCTGCTCGTTATTCTGATCAAACTATTTTCAGGTTTTGCGCATTTAACGTTACACGTTGTATACGGCAAGGTCTACGATAGCGTTGTAAAGTAATTTACTGAAGAAAATATGTATTTAGTATAAGTCATTCTGTTCAGTCTGTTAGACTCCCACAGTTTATCAAGCTTGTGTTGTTTGATCTTCACTGTCCATTCAGATTTATTCAGAGACTTGCTCAACAACAGACAAGTAATTCACAATCTCAGAAAATCTTATGGGAACTAAATACTATGCGCAAAAAGTCTCGTCGTTTTCGCAACAGAATGATCCCATCAACATGAAACTGACTCATTATGCAAAAATCAAAGTATAATACTAAGAGTATACGGCCACGCCATTGCGTCTGTACTCCTCGAAGGTGAAGGCAGAGATGTAGGTACAAATTTAGAGTTAATTTCAGTTACCTATGTTTAAAGTCCCGTGTAAATGTGTGTGACGCTTGGTATTTAGGGTAACGTCAACCAGGCAAAAGATGTGGTAAATCGCCTAATTGCTATGCTAAAAACCTACCTGAGGCGGATCACACACTACAACGTACCACTTTTTACATACGAATATAAAAATGAAAAATAAAAACGCGATTCCGCGGAAGAATTGGCTTCGTTTTCCACACGTGGCGTGTTGTACTCTGTGATCCACCTAATAGTAAACGCCCATTATTGATTAAAAGCAAGCGATTGCCTTTATTAAAATCTGAAAGAATTTAAAACCTGAAATTGGTATGGACATTTCTTCATCTGAATGATCCAACTTTAATTTTTCTACAGTTGATAATGGCGTTACCTCAATACTACTCGTTCATATACTCGTAGATACAGAAAATTAATTAAGCATATTATTTTCGAAATAGAAATTAAAACGTTAAACAAATTACTAGTTTTTATTAAAACAAAAATTACAACAAAAACATGGAATTATTGGTGGCGGTAAAAAATGCGAAATAGATAGACGTTGCAAACATTAAATGTGTTAACTGCTGCACTTTTTGTAGTATTGCAACCAGCATACCCATTTCTACACTGAATTCCGTCATAAAAAATATAGGCGCAACATTATTGGTGGTCAAGTTTTAGCCACAGTTGCGTATGCGTTCTAAATATTTATTATTGTAAACTACCTAGTAAGTGATGGGAATTGATTCCATTGTCCGTCTCTGCAATATTGTAGTCGGGGTAAAATGTTTTCCTCTTCTATTCTTCCCTGTTAAGTTTAAATTATCACTTAAAATTTCCTCCCTTTTCATTCAAAGCAACTCTCATACATCCACCTTTTGCTGTGTCTAGATTTAATCATGACTTATGTAAAGAGCGAAAAACTAACATGCTTCTTTTTTATTTTCCAGATAATCGCCACCAACTGAAGACATCCAGAAAACCGTCTTCTCATTATTTTGAGAAGATGTAGTATTTCAAAACACAATCAATCTTTAAACCTTTTACATCCAGAAATAGTCCATCTAAAACCATGAAATTTAATAGGCAAAGAAACAGACTAATAGATCACAAAGAATTATGAGAATCAACAAACATTCTAGACTATTTGCCAGATCACCAGAAACGAAATTAAATACTTACTGAAGAAGAATGAGAAAATATCGAAACCTCTAGAGCATTCGGGAGATATCCAGGAATGTAAAAAGGTTGTTTTAGAAGTAATAGTCCAAAATGTCGACGAGTAACGAGCTAAGTGACTTGGAGTCGCCGAAGCTTCGGATGAAGCCGGCAATCAGCAGGATATTCTGCTGCAGTGTGACGGCTGCTTCGGGATTCATTGCAGCTTACGCGTTGGTAAGCATATAACTTTCATGTTAAAAGAAGCAAAATGTATGTACAGTATTTACATACATACAGTATTTATTTACAGTATTTGCTGATAAGGTTTTACCAATATTTTAAACATTATAACAACGTTAAAGTAATCAGGTTTTTTTTTCGACGCTTAGAAACTTTTTGTCTCTTGGTGTCCCACAAGGACTTATCATTGGCCTTATACATACAATTAGGAAACATTGTCTTGAAGGTCTTTTTCTGATAAACAAAACCTTTGCGTGTGTAAAACTCATCATTAAGGTAATCTTATGTCTTATCATGCTGTTTCCGTTGAAGGGAAGTGAATAGTGACGTGTGGTCATTAGTAAGATACCGAGTGTGTAGTTCCTTCGATAATTACTTATTCATAGCGTGTTTGTAGGACTTACAAGAGTCTACAGATTTCACCTGTTGCATGACCATTCGTAGATTATTGTAAGTACTTACATCATAATTACTATTATACCAACTCAATACAACACTTTTTTTAACATCTGGCCCTGTTTTTCCTGTTGCCGTGTTCAGACGGTTCGGTTTTAGTTGATCAACTACTAAGTCCAAAACGATTTTAACCGTCTGCACAGACTTTCAATTAAATTGCATTTTTTTTTTAACTTTTTAACGCCGTATGAACGGCTAGGCATAATATACGATATAATTAATTTAAGGTTGCAATACAGATATCTAGTTACCAAATAACCTTTGCATCAACTGTTTTTTTGGGTAATCATTGCTATAGAAGAAGACAATACTAGGCATGTAACGGTTAGTTGGCGAAGGTAATGTCTTATCTCCTTTTACCTTGATGTCACAATACATTCACGATTTAAGGGTTACATTGCAATATCTTCCAATCTTTTCCTATCTCCGATAAACCACGCGCGACACAAAACTTATCTAACGACAAAACCATTCGCTTATTTAAAATTCACCCGACATCTCACGAAGGAAGTACAAGACGAAACTGTCCAAAATACGTTGGTCCCTGACCACGTCATTTATTTCGGAGGGTTTGTAGGTTTTGTATGCAAAGCTCGGTCCAATTAGACTGGTCAGCTGTAAGGCCGTGCATTTATCTTGGGAGATGAGGACGCAATAGTGAGAGTAAACTTACTGGAACTCAAACTAGTCTGAGATATTATGTCATTATAATGATGTGTTTGTAAGGTAGTTCTTGGGTATACGAGTGGAGGTCTTTTAATGATAGGGAAAAGAACGATAAAAGAACAGCACTCTGATTGCGTAACACACTATTACTCTCAATTTGAATTATTTTAAAGCATGTTGCTAATCCATTGGTCCATATGTTCGAAAAATGTGTCTGCTCAACAACGTAAACAACGCAAGGAATATTGTTTAAATGTCAAAATTAAACCCATTGCTATTGATAGTGTTTTACGCAATTACCCTGCTGTTTTAATAATAATCCTCATATAAATTCAAAAGCTCGTTAGTGATTCTTCTAAAGTTAGAAGAAATGGTCCCGTAGAGAGATGGTTATATGATAAATAATCAATTTTTAATACAAAGAGAAGATTAAATAACTAGACCAACATCGAATGCGGCACGGATCACAACCTAGCCACATAACATATAATATATCAACTAAGTTCATCCTCTACTTTTTATAAGGAAAAATATTATGACAAGGTGTATATTTTAGGAATGACAAAAAACATTGGGTGCGCCGGCACCCAGCGTGTTTACAACCAGATTTATTTCTACGAAATAGTAAATTAGTAGGTACTGTATGCAAACTAGTTTGTTCGTGGATCCAATACAGATTATTTCCTACTCATAATGTCGTGTTCCCCGCCAGTCAATGTTCCACAAGTGCTCAATCACCTTCATTTTTACTACTTATTTAAAATACCCTATACAAAATACACTACATAAGGAAACATTCTAGGCTTGATGATGATGAATATACAACAAGGGGTTGGTTCTATTATGACTACGGGGATTACTTTTGAAAATGCTAAGGTCTCATCTCCCTTCTATTTAGGCACTTGATAGTGCTTTAGTAAGCCCGATGTTCACCAGGGTCCAACGGAATTTACGTCGTTCTTTGTAGATACAGCTTCCCATAGTTCACACATAGCCCAAAGGCCTCCACCGTGAATGATTTCTTCCCAGGCTGTCAGATTTTAGAATGTAGTTCCTAAATGAATGAAACACCATTCCGTTCGCTCAAAGGATTTCCGGTGTCGTGGCTGCAATTACGCCTACACGCGCATAAAACAAATTACAAGCTATTTGGCATTTATTGCGTACAATTTACGAAAAGTAAATTGATTAATGACTTAATTTTATGGACTCTTGGCCAACAATTGGCGATATAATCCTGAGCTAATAGAAAGAAGAAATATAGTACTCGCAATTATTGCGAGTACTATATTTCTTCTTTCTATTAGCGTTACAGAAAACCAAGTGCATGCCGAGTTCTATTATAGAACTCGGCATGCACTTGGTTTTCTGTAACCCTGAGAACTATCTCTCTGACTCTGTATTATGTATTTATGTAATAAAAAGTCGAATAACGCTTTTTAGTTATGTGACGATTTCTCCCAGTTTACTCCTACTGCAAGCTCCGTTAAAAAACTTCGTTCCAATTAATCGATGTCATTAATAATTGTCACCCATTATTGTACGTATGCGCAGAGAGTCTAGTAAAAAGAAACTCCCTCGTCTTGTAATATGAAGATAATACAATTTCCGTTTATTTGAAAGTAGGTAGCAGTCGTGCGATTCTGTAACCATCTCACCGTGAAAGCTTGGGTGAAGTGAGCGTGGAGTGAGCTGTCATTCGCTAGGGATTAACAATATTAAGTGCTCACTTCACTTATGATTTCACGGTGCGATTTTTACAGAATCGACCGGCAGTTCCTTAATCAAGGTCCTTCAATAGCGGTATACAAAAAACGTTTAACTTTGAACTGACATGATAATTCTTCAAGCCATCAAAGATGATCAGCTAAAACAAGTTTCACCATTATGTTCCAGGTGGCGTACGCTATCGCGTTGATCTACGAGATCGTGTGGGTGGTGGAGTCACAGAGCGGTCTACCGCTAGCGTCCGCGCTGCTCATGGTGTGCTACTGTATCGTCATTGCCGCCACCGTCGTGCTGGTGCACGGACTTATATCTGTAAGTATAAGAACGTTAAATCTGGGGCCCTTTTCATCTTTCGGACGAAATATGTCCTGTACTGGCTGGCTGGTACATGGTCCATGTTATGAGCCCCTCTAAAGTGGTGGAGATTTAGTCACCTGCATCCGTCAACGGGGTGATTCTACTATGTGAGTGCGGCATGTTTACTTGCATTTCAACACTAACCAATCATAGTAAAATCAAATTTTAAGTATATTCCCGTCTCGTTCTGCCTGCAACATAATACTTATATCAAATGAAATTGTGCTTTGCATCTAATGTAAGTTAATTAATACTTGTCTTTATTATTTCGCAGAAAAACAACAGATGCCTCTTGGCCTGGTTGATAGCAGTCATACTAGTTCTCATACCGGAATGTGCTCTAGTCTTTTACATGTCTATAAGTCATTGGGTAAGTTTTCCACATTTCATTTGTTCATTGCAGCCAAACCTGGCAGATCCTTAGATCTTATTAATCTTGTAAGATCATGTAGTTCCAATAAACTAGGCATCCTTTACACAATTTGTCAGTAAATCTAAATAATCTCCCGCGTCTTCAGCAAACGTTGCAAGGTTATCATGATTCTGTTCCCCTCCTTGACCCGACTATTCGAGGATCCAAAAAATGTTCTATAAATTTGCACTTTCCGTCTCGTACTAAATGATAATGACATTCTGAAAATTTCACTGCATGATTCCAGGGTCTCCAAGGAGTGTATGGTGGTGCTGAGCTGGCGTGCTACGTGGCGCGGCTACCAGCCATCGTGTGCGGGGTTGTGCTCGTGCAATCAGCATACGCACTTAGAGAAGCTAGGTTAGTTACAAAATACGTCAGAGGGCTAGACTCGACGACTAGTCCTGTAAACACAGAAAAAACATAATTACTGCAGTGGGCACCATAAGAAGAAAAAAAGAATCTAAATTGTATTTTTCTCAAGTTATACATACTCGTATTACGATACAATAAATGTTTTGATAAAATTCTACAGGTGTATTCAGACCTTCATTTATTTTCGAGCCGGAAAAACTGCAGGGTAATTGCGTAACACACTATTAGTAGCAATGGGTTTCATTTTGACAATTCAACAACATTCATTGCGTTATTTACGTTGTTGAGCAGACACATTTTTCGAACATATGGAGCAATGGATTAGCAATATGCTTCAAAATGATTCAAATTGAGATTAATAGTGTTTTACGCAATTAGGGTGCTGGTCAAAGTTGCAGGGCCAATAATAACCATTGAATAACCAAATCTAGGAACCGATCACACTATAATTTCGTAACTTGTCTGTTACCTTGTACTAGTAGGTTTACTGCTTATTAGGCCCACTTACACCACAAATCGCTAAACGTATTTAAAACCTTATTCTGTCTCTGTCATCTTCAAAGGATTACCAGAAATCGAATGATGTTTTATATTCGTTTAACGCCAAATGCATTTAGTGGTGCAAGTGGCATTAGTCTGTAGGTACTCGTACAGTATAAATATTACACAGCTCTCCTTACAAAGTTACATAACAAGCCACAAAAACCAACACCAAGCGTAAATGCCTTAGAAGAACCTCTTTACACATTACTTCCTTTACTTTTCCAGGAAAGCTGGTTACAGCGCAGGCGGAGCGGTGAGTGGAAGCGAGTTCGACGCGAGTCACTTTGTGCCCGATGCACCGAACGCTTTCACCAACGATGGTTTCCTGCAAGACAACGGTAATGCGGAACAGCAGGCTGATTGCGTAACACACTATCAGTAGCAATGGGTTTCATTTTGACAGTTCAACAACATTCATTGCGTTATTTACGTTGTTGAGCAGACACATTTTTCGAACATATGGGGCTATGGATTGGCAATAAATGCTTCAAAAGGAAACTTCAAATTGAGAGTAATAGTGTGTTACGCAATTGGGGTGCTGATGTGTGGAAGTAGATTATTATGGGTATTTAGTAGTAACATAACATCAAGCCTGTATTTCCTGAAGCGGTAGGCTAAGGTGTATACAAGTTTAAATTAAATTAGCTAGTAAAACTCGGCAGACGTTAGGGTGTCGATATCTAAACACGATGGAACGAAAAATAAAGATTAAAAAAAAAGGCGTCAACATCCCTTGGTTGTGTAGTTTAAAAAATCAGTTATTTTTGTTTTATCATGTTTGAAACCATTATCATGTGTGGATATTATCACACAAAAAAACCTGATTTTCTAAACTCATACTCCGACACATAAAATCATAATTTTTCGTTTCATCACATATTCAGCTGTATATCTCTTTCTCTACGCCCACATTTCACCAGTCATCTTTAAGTCCCATGTACCTATAAGGGACGAACCTATTCTCATCAACTGGATGACACAGAAATTAGTAACTGAAAATCCAACGTTTAAAGTGACGGTCTTTAGGAAACGGGAGCAGTGACAGCGCCCTTGGACCAAAAAAAAACCAAACAGATTCCTCTCATATCAACATTCATCAATCAGTATTTGCAAAAAGAATTTTTAATTTCCAGGTAAATCCGGCTCCATGCCAGACCTCCGTCGTCACCTCGCAAGCCGTCAGTCCATGAACATGGGCTACCCACCGCACATGCTACCTCAGCCCCCACCAGCCTACTGGCAACACCTTGCCGACAGACAATACGCGGCCAGCCTTAGAGGCTACCCCAAGTCATACCAGTCCCCACAAATATACGGCACCTGGGTAGGACCCAGATCAGGGCCCTACGACAACCCTTACAAACGAAGACACTCCATAGTCGGTGCGTTCCAAACAGACGAGTACCCACCAAAAGGATACGAATACGAAGACAGAATGGACTGCAAAAGCGAAATGGCTTACCCTTACTACCGCTCGTCTTACCCTTACGACCCGAGAGTTTACCCTCCAGATTATGACCCGAGATTTTACCCCGAATATAAAAGAGAGGACGCGGCGTATGGGGTAAATCTGCTAAGACATGAACCGTATCATTTTAGTGGGTCAAGAGAAAGGGTGTTTTATGGTTTAGGAAACAGTCATACTTCTGTGGGTAATGAGTCGGATGATTTGACTAAATATAAAGATGTAGCTTTGTAGGAAACTATACTCCTACGTATTATTTTTATCTAACTGTGGCGAAGCCCGAAAGGAGGATAATACCAATAGACAGGGTGGCAGGATATCGACGCACACACTGCATGTTGATTCTGTGAAAATCTCACCGTGAAAACTTGCGTAGAGTGAGCTGTCAGTGTCATCCCACTGATGCTAGGAATTGACTAAGCAAACATTTACAACCATAACCGAGATTTTAATAATATTTTTCATGCTAATTCTATTGATTTAGGAAAAAAAAAGAAAAAAAAAATGACATTCTGACTAAGTTTCTGTTTTGCTATTTTATTTTTAAATCCCACAAAATAGTAATGTTTTGACAACAAAAATACTAGTTTTGAAATTATATAAAATGATCAATAAAATTAGCATTAAAAAATATTATTCAAATCTCGATTATGATTGTATGTACCTATGCTTGGTCAATCCCTAGTATCATGTGGGATGACACTAACAGCTCACACCACGCTCACTTCACCCAAGTTTTCACGGTGAGATAGTTACAGAATCGCACTGCTGTAATGTATTAAGTACATGATCCTGAACCGAGGAATTTGTAACTGACGAGAAATTACTAGGATGTTCCAGAATCATTTGCTGAATTCATGGTTTCAGTTTACGTGTCATGCCCTGCGGCCGGTAGACGAGCTGTCTTTATTAAGCAAGAATAAAATGTTATTGTAAACATCATATTTTCACCGGTTACTCTATGGATTTTTGTCTATGAAGACACCCAAAATAATTAAATAATAGGTGTTAAGCTAAAACATTAGCAACTAAGTAATTCCAGTAGACCGTTATTTTTAGAATTGTATTCAGAAATAATGTGTATTTTTATAAGGGTTTATTAAAGAATCTGAATCAATGTAAGAATACTTAAGTGTTATGTTATAGCTAGTTAAGTTACCTAATTAACCAAAGGTATTATACAGTTAATTATTATAAGTAGGTATAACAATAAATAAAAAATAAATATTATGTAAACCTACATGAAATCAGTCACTATCTTTTATTAATTGAATCAATAAATTGAATTTGTATTAAGAGTTTATTCATTTATTTTGTCTTTGTTCCATAGATTAGATAGAGAGTTTTTCTACTCTTATCGCCCGCAGTCTAGAGTACGGACCACGCCCGTGTGGAGGTAGGAAATATTGAGTCATTTCACCTTTAGGTACTGGACCGATGAAGTTACTCCTCGCCCAGTCCCGGTTCGATACACCAAATCTCTCAATTTGTCAAGATGTGTAGCTCCATAGTAAGCGGTCCATTATCATCAAAAAGCATAAATTATATACATTAATATTTACTTACATGGGCTTACTTGCACCTCCCTGGCTTCACAAAATAAAATATAGGTGTAAAAACATTCAGGACTAAAAAGTTGTTCGAAAATGCCTAATAGAATCATAGAGAACAACCTATCCGAGACAAGATCCTAAAATTTTCCAAGTTCGTTACTTTGTCCGAACTCCTATTTCCGAATGTCTATTCATCCTTATGCCTGCTAACATTATCGAACTTGCTTAGTTTGCTGTAGTCCCTCTTAATTCTTAAGCTTATTTACATAAATCGACACGATTAGTCCTCTTGCTGTATGCACATACGAGACGAGATGCAAAAATTATAGAGCTCGCTTTGTTCGCTCTTGCATCCTACATTCTCTGTTAAGCTTTTCTGCACAAGCCGACAAAGTTACTCCTTGTATGAATGGTCGATTGATAACCTAACATATCCGAGGTGAAGTGCAAAAATAGTTGAGTTCGCTTCATGAAGCTGAAAATACACCTCCCTGATTAACACCCATTGTTGGTGCTAATACCTACACACGAACGACACGCGTCAACGGCAGAGGCAACTGCACCTGACGGCAGCCGTTGATGTGTGCCGACGGCTGCCGGCAACGCATGTCAACTACATGCCGTTCGGGTATTTGAGCACCGTACTCATATACATATACACGAGCGACACGCGTCAACGGCAGAAGCAACTGCAGCCGTCTACAACATGCCGCTCGTGTATTTGAGCACTTATCCAGTATCCAGCCTTTAGCTCATGAGTTGATCACCTAGAATTTCCTGCAGCAAAATAGAAATCAGGCATTGGTCGTGGTATTTTTTAATTTTAACCAACTTTGTTTGTTAACCACCTAGAACAACAATACCTATACAAGGGATGGTAAGGGTAGGTATCAGAATTAATATGTCTGTCTGTCATTGTAGTGGTCATCCACGTAATTTACTCTAGAATGGAAGATAATGCGCTAGTCAATTAATTATCGCGAATATACGATCCTACAACAAATCAAAACAAAGTTGTCGCAAAAGCCTTTGTTTCAATGTTCCCATTTAAATTTTAAATTTCAAAACGTTTAGTTAGTCAGAGACTGCAATAAAATTATGAAACAATGATTTCGATAACTAACTACTTTATAAAGAAATGGAATAGAACATAAGCAACATTTAAACTTGTTATAGCTTCAAGTTAGTTTTTATCAGCAAATGCAGGTTAGTGCGATCCTCAACATTACACTAAATTAAGCCAGAGCAATAACTAAGCGCAATACTTCAGTATCAGTGTTGCTACCATCCATTTAGTAAATTGCTATTCATTGTTTTAACTTTGTTTTTCTGTATGTGCATCAATAAATTGTATGGAAACTATTTTAATAACAGAGAAAAAGCAACGACATACTAACTATGGGTAACTTGCTAATCTATGCTGAAGCATACAATCATATTTTGCAAGACTCCAGATTTATATTAAGCTACCAGCCAAATTAAAAAAAAAAATATATATATATATATCCCTTAAATGCATGATTTATTATATCGTATTGCAAAAAAATGCTATTGTTTAGGTATTTATCTATAAAAAAAATAAAAAATATATTATAATTATATAATAATATTAATATTCATGGAGTAAATATATTGTTTTGACAAAAAGAGGTGCGTTCAGAAACTCACAGCTATCACATTCTTAAAAAAATTAAATGACGTGCTTTGTTGCCATATGGTAACATTATGCATTTAAGGGATATATATATGATTGTTATCTTTAAAAAATACCTGCGTATTTTACTTTTACAGAAACGGTGTAACTAAAATAATTACTATTTTAAAACCTTCCAAGAATTAACTCCCTAGAGTTTTACATACCTACTTTCTTCATTTATGATGAGTAACTGTGTGTTCATTAAAAGTCAATCAAAGTGTTTCTTAGAATAGTTCTTGATTGTTTTTTGTTCAAAACTAGCCCATCTGTACATTCTGCACTTTAGGCTGCCGACGCAACTACGCATGAATGAAAGATTTGATTTCACACAACAATGACCTGACATGACATTTTGTAACAAACATAAGTATTTAATTTTCCCCCGAAAAGGGGAAACTTTATGTAAACTGGTATCAGCTACACCTTGTTTTCCAGCTACGCGTACAGATAACTTAAAAGTCACAAAGCGAGCAATTATCAACTCTACGCAGATAATTTTAAGGTATGTATTTTCCTGAGGTTATCACACACAGTGCGTTTTGAATGACACTGTGGTTGTTTACCGTGTCGAAACAACTCAGCCGGCTTGCGTTGCCTAACGTGCTATCTCTGTCTATCAGTCAAAAATTCAAGAGTTTAGTTGTCGACACGGCTAAAGTTTTTAAAGTTTTTACGATAATCCAAAAGTTACTTTGTGCATGTAAACTTGTGTTTTAAGGCAACTGTTTATCATAATAAAGTGAATAAATGGTGTGTGATCAATGTGAAGTTTGTTTTTGTGATGTTTGAAGGCTGTGTAACTGTATTGTTTTATGTAGGTGGCTACCTACTGTTGTAGTGGGCCCAATGTGAAAGTGTTTTGGCATAAAATTCAGATCCCATTGTTCGATCTTTCCGGGTATACGCTGGGAAAAACGCTAATAAGTGTGACTTGCGTAAGACGTCGCTTAATATTGGTGAAATGTGTGTTATTTTAGTGTTTAACTCTGATTAAACATTGAATTTAATATTGGTAAGTGTTCAAACATGACATTATTTTAAAACACACTCGAAATACTGTAAACACTCTACCTACTTTATTAATCCATGACGTCCCTATACTGCGAATTCCTATGTATAAGCATTTAAATTGGAACAAAACTTGTTCAAAGTTAAAAATAATTATGAAATTTGTCAATAGATAATGCACCTTTTATCCAAAATGTCATGATTGTCTATGGGAACTGAATGGAATATCACTTTTAATCAGCACATAGTTATAAATAGTTCACTGCTTTGTTTGCCATTATTAAAAGTAAGTGTAAATTAATCTTGTGCCCAAGATGAATGGACAACACCTGTTGCATAAAATAAAAACTTTACTCCAAAAATCATAACATAAAGTCATGGTTTCTTTGAAGAAGTCTGATATTTTTGGTGAAAATCCACTGCAAGCATTACTTACAGCAGATCGAAAGGAGTTTTGATAAAATATTACAATACTTTTGAGCTTTACACAGTTGGTTAAAAGGAGGAGGTGCTCGATTTAACCATAAATTTAAATTAAAACACACTTCACGGGTGTCTCTGACATTAATCAATCTGTTTAAGATATTATTTTATTGAAGAAGAATATTTAAAATATAAAATTTTAGGAGAAAACTGCTGAAAAATTTAATTCAAAATAATAATAATAATTAATTACATAAAAAATATAATCAATTTACTGGATAGTTCTAGGCATATCTATTTCATTATTTTCTCTGATATAATTACTTTTAATAACTGGTAATTTTCTCTGATATAATTATTTTTAATAACTGGTAATTTCTTAAGTATGGTGATAACGAGAGCAGTGGTGGCCCAGTGGTAACAGCTGCGACTTACAATTTATAGGTCAAGGGTTCGTACCCAAGCAGGCAGTTTGTGTAAATTATTTCATCACCACTGCTCTCAAAACAGTGAAGTAAAACATCGTAAGAAAACCGGCATGTCCTAGATACAAAAATTTTAAGACATGTGAAATCTACTAACCCGCACTGGGCCCGCATGGTGGATTAAGGCCCAGTCCCTCTCAGTGAGAGGAGGCCTGTGTCACAGCGGTGGGAATGTTATAGGCGGATTACAGTAAAAACGGTAAAGTTATCAGTTGTCTGTTCAGTTCACTATACTTAGCTAGATACTTGTTAAACTATACATATATTTTTAAAACTGTGGAGTTTCTTGCCCATTCTTCTCCAAATGAAACGAAACCTTATGGAACTAGAATCAAATCTATTTTCTTGTAAATATTCATCATCTTCTGCTTGCCTTTTCCCAAGTATGATGGGGTCGGCTTTCAGTCTAACCGGATGCAGCTGAATACCAGTATTTTACATGGTGCGAGTGCCCATCTGACCTCCACAACCCAGTTACTGGGTAATACTAATAAGTTACCCATTGGTAAGACTGGTTGTCAGACTTTGGGCTTCTGACTACCCGTAACAACTGTCAAAGATCTATGAATGACATCGGGGACCACCAGCTTAACGTGCTTTCCGAGGCATGGAGGGGTCTCGGTATGTAAAGATGGTCACCCATCCACAGACCAACTGCGGCAAGCGTAGCTTAACCTGATCGATCGACCTGTGCAGCTGATATTATTTAGCCACTTGTAAATATTGACATACAAAAATGCCTTTTATGTGCCTATTTGAAATAAATGATTTGACTTTGTCTATGCAATTTGAGCATTATATCCTCGAGAAATTGTTATTGCACATCCTGATGCAACCAACCTGCACTGCATAAAAATAAAAATAATCACTGCATGTTGACTTGCTTCCAAAATAAGGCACTAAAAACATTATTTTGGTGACCTGAAATACAAGTCACGGCTTAGTTTAGGCACCAGTCTCCCACAAATGAACATTAAATGATAAATGATAAATGATAAATGATTTTATTTTCTGTAAGTAGGTTTGTACAAACACTTTTACATGTCAATCATATTTTTTAAACTAGATGAGGTCGGCGTTTCCTATCTGACTACTCTGAGAAGAAAGGCCGAAACAAACTCAGAGGTCACAGTCTCTTTTAAAGTCCAGACATAATCTTGGTCAGATCATGTGAAGACCATGCAGATTGGTGTCTGAAATGGTCTTTTGAGTAAAGAACCACACAGATTGAGCGGACCTGTCCAGTCAGTGCACGCATTTGTCAAAAATTGTGTAGCTCAACTCAGAACTTGAGGAGCCTTACGATTCGACGAACAATACCAATGAAAGGACATTTGGGTAGGCCGCATAAATTACTCAAACTGCCAGACCATGATTAAAACTAACTAAGAAGGAAAAAAGAAAAAAGAAATGACCCACATAGTCTTCACACTCACAATAATAATAATAAAAAATAAGATACTATACAAAGTAAATATCCATGTCATTGTTTATATAAAATTCATCAATGTCAATGTGTATATAAAAATCCGGACATCATCTTTGATCTTTGAGGACCATGTAGATTGGTGTCTGAAGTGGTATTTTGAGGGAAGAACCACACAGATTGAGTGGACCTGTGCAGTCAGTGCACGCATTCGTCAGTAACCGTGCAGCTCAACTCAGAACTTAAGGAGCTCAACGATTCGACGAGCAATACCAAGGACAGAACATTTGTGTAGACCGCATAAACCACTCAAACTGCCAGACCATGATTAAAACGGAAACAATGACCCACATAGTCCTCACATTCACAATAATTAAAATAATATAAGACTTTAAACAGTAAATGTTCATGTCATGTCATAAATAGATATTTAGAAAGAAAAAAAATAACAAAAGTGTAAATCAGCAAAATAAAAAATAAACAACATTCACTGTCTAGACCTATTGGAGCAGCTCAATCCCAAGCGTTTTTGTCCTCAATATAGTCTTTTACAGTATAATAGGCTTTCTGGCATAGTTTTAGCTTTATAAAAGATTTGAATTTATTAATGCTTAGTTCTTGAATGTGGCTAGGAAGTTTATTATAAAAACGTATACATTGGCATCTAAACGAGCCACCTATTTTCTTGAGCCTTGTTGTAGGAACAACAAATTTATGTTTGTTCCTAGTATTTATATTATGGATATCACTGTATTTCTTAAACAGATTAATATTTTTATGTGCATACAAAAGATTATCATAAATGTACTGAGAAGGCACAGTCATTATATTAATCTCTTTAAATTTGTCTCTGAGGGAGTGTCTGGGACTTAATTTATAAATGGAACGAATTGCCCTTTTTTGTAAAATAAAAATTATCTGAATTTCGGCGGCATTTCCCCACAACAGAATACCGTATGACATCACACTATGAAAATAACTAAAGTAAACTAAACGGGCTGTCTCTAAATCAGTTAAGTCACGAATTTTCCTAACGGCGTATGCTGCAGAGCTAAGCTTTTTTGACAATTTATCTATATGGGGGCCCCATTGAAGCTTGGCATCCAAAGTTATGCCTAAGAATACTGTGGTATTTTCGGGTTTTAACTCTTCAGCCTTTATGAGAACACTAGTTTCTACTTGTCTAACATTTGGTATCGTAAACTTAATACATTTGGTTTTTTTTTCGTTAAGAAGTAAATTATTAACATTAAACCAGTTAACTACTTTTGCGAGGGCACTATTTATACTGTCAGTAACCAGCTGTTGACGTTTGAGTTTAAATAAAAGTGAAGTGTCATCTGCAAACAACACTATATCATGTTCATCCTTTATGAGGTAAGGCAAGTCATTGATATAAACAATAAATAAAAATGGTCCAAGTATTGAGCCCTGTGGGACCCCCATTCTTACTACAGATCCGGGTGACCTTTTCCCGTTAACATCAACTCTCTGAATCCTATCACTTAAGTAAGAAGTGAGAAGATCCAGAGAGGCGTTCCGGATTCCGTAGTGGTGTAGTTTCCTGATTAAGGTTTCATGAAGAACACAATCGAATGCCTTGGACAAATCACAAAAGATGCCCAAAGCATCGCATTTGTCCTCCCATGCATTATAAATATGTCCTAAAAGTTCAACTCCGGCATCGGTAGTTGAACGACCCCTTGTAAAACCGAACTGTTTATTATTCAGTAATTTATTGTTATTGAAAAATCTTTGCAATTGATTTAAAATAAGTTTTTCATAAATTTTACTAAAGGTGGGTAGTACGGAAATAGGTCTATAATTAGTAGGGTCTGATGTACTACCTGATTTAAACAACGGTATTATTTTACTGTGTTTCATAAGATCAGGAAACTCACCACATTGAATACAATTATTAAATATAACAGCTAAAGTAGGTGCTACAATGTTTATAATTGTCTTAGCAACATCCACAGAATTACCCCATAGATCTGCAGTCTTTTTAACATTTAACATGTGAAAAGTTTTAATTATATCTGTACAAGTGACAAATTCGAAGTGAAATTCCGAATCACAAACTGGAACGTTTTCCTTAAGTAAAGACTCTGCAGCAGTGGGTGATGAGCTTAGAGATTTAGTGGTTGACACAGGAATCTCTGCAAAGAAATTTTCAAAGGCCGCGGCAACCTGGGAATCTGATCTAATTACATTGTCATCAATAGCAAGGCTGTAGTCACTACTTCGGTTGCATGACCTTCCTGTTTCGCTATTAATGACATTCCAAGTCATTTTAATAATGTTATTACTATTTTTAATTTTTGAACTCAAATAACGTGACTTGGCCATACTACAGACTGTTTTAAATATTTTAGAATAATTTTTAACATATAAATTAAATTCAGCAGTGTTTATACAAATTCGTTCATCATATAATTCATAAAGTCTTTTTCTACTTTTATGTATACCAATGGTGGCCCAGTCACTGAAGGAAGCGTTACTATTGACTGATAATGTCTTTGGAATGAATGTTTTATCAAATTGTCTGCAATACATATTAAAAAAATCATTATATTGTTTGTTAGGGTCATCATTAGTCAACAGAAGTGGTAATTTACTTAAGAGTTTAGTTTTAAATGTTTCTAAGCGTTTAGTTGTTTTTGGGTTAACAGTGATATCTTTTTTAATAACTTTTTTGTTTTGATTTGTAATAGTGATCAGCTGTCCGCAATGATCTGAGTCTATTAAATTAATCATTTCTTTGTGGTTTGGTATAATATCTGTATAAATGTTATCTAGGCATGTGGCACTAGTAGGAGTTATTCTAGAGGGCTCCAAAAATAGGTTAACAAGATTGTATGACTGAAACAAACTTATGATTTTAGTACTTAACCCAGAATTTTCTAACAAATTAACATTGAAATCACCGCAAGTGATGATGGACTTGTTTGTATTACAGATTTTGTGCAACACTTCATCCATAACCTTTTCAAAACAATCATACAATCCTGAAGGAGGTCTGTATACACTTAATATAATGAACTGCTCCAATTCTATACAGGCTATTTCAATTGTCCGCTCAACAGAGAGGCTCACAATGTCCTTTCGGTCCTTAAATTTTAGCTGGTTATGTACTAAAATTAATGAGCCACCATGTATAGCATTTACTCTGCTGAATGAACTACCAACCTGGTGATTACTAAAATTGAACATGAACTGGTGGCTTTTAAGCCAATGTTCTGTCATACAAAGAATATCTACATTATAACAATTCAGGAATAATTCTACTTCTAAGTCTTTGTTTAAAAAACCTTGAATGTTCTGATGCACCAGATTGATACTGTTTAATTTTTTTACACTTTCATTTGAGTTATTAATTGCCTTAGTTCCATTTTTGCTAGAGGTTGCCTCTATTGTCCTAATTTCTAATTTAAATGATGATTAATGTCATTAATTTTGAGCAAATTATTGACAGAACAGTTTAAAATGTCTTTGCATTGCTCAAAAGGAGCAATTTGATTAGCCAAATTTTTGGCTGAAATAGAACAAAAATATGATAGCGACATAGCTATCTGTCTTTTGAGATAGGTAGAAAGATAGTACATAACACGATTGTATCTATCTTTTGTCAAATATAAATTACTATTAATATAATAGTTCGTGTCAATTAAATGGATTAGCTTATCATTGTAAGTTAAATTATGCAATGTCATGTTTATATCATATCTTAACCTATTTTCTTCCTGTGGCAAACTGTTACTATAAGGGAATGTAAATAACACAATTTTTCTTAAACTAAGGTTGCACAATGTTCTATGATATTGGAGCAATTCTCCTTTATTTAAATTTCCCCTATTTCCCATAAAAATTAATAAAGTTGTTTCCGGCTTAAAGTTACATTTAATAATTTCTTTCATAATATCAAATAAAGAACAACCAGGCATACAGTAATTTATTACAGAGTGTCCTGGATATTCATCTGTCAACAAGTGACCTAAGTCCTTTCCAATCTCATCACAAAATATTACAATATCATTGTTTACAATTTGTTTACACGGTATGAAGGAGCTATTAACAGAAGGAATTGAAGGAATCGGCAAATCAACACAGGGATCCGGTAATGTGGTATTGCATGTAGACAATGAATGCTCCGGTGTAGGCCCATGGGATGGTATTTGACAGCGATCACAGCTGTTAGTTTGTGAACATTGTCCTAAATCATAATTATTGTTATTATTATTTTTTTTTTTTTCTCTCATTTTTTTAAGTTTTGGTAAATAAGTGTTATTTGTGGAAGCAAAATAAACATTTTACTATTTTATTATTAATTGGTTCCCCTTGGTTCACAATAAACATTAAGTAAAGTACTTGACCTACAAATCTCAACTATCAAGGAGGTTGTAGGAAGGTCCTACAAGAATTTACTTGCTGTGACACTTCTAAAGTCCTCAGGCTCTACCTGCAGACTTAAAAGAGAAGAAATAACATCAATCTAACACACTCATAAATCAAATAACAAGATGGTTCATCTCTGGATGTGAACAATCTCCAACTGCCAAGTGAAGAAACAACCATTTTGAATTTTAGATTAAAGTACAAAGGCTGAGACCATATCAAAAAAAATGACTTAAAAAAAACAGTCTTATCACCTTCCTGCGAGTCTTACAAAAAAAAAAAAAACTTATCAAGGGGTACTGTGTTACCCAGTAATTGGGTTGTGGAGGTCCAAGTAAAATATGGGTATTCTATTGCATCCTGGTTCGACTGGGAGACACTGTGATGATGAACCATGGTGTATTATGATGATCATCTTAACTACTGCTTTGTAAATTTAATTGTGCTTGCTAACCTACTGGCCCTACTGTCTGTATCATAAATTCCAAACAGTTGTTTTTAATATTGTGGGAACCTCCGGCTCCACTTCTATTTTATTTATTATGAGAAAATAATTCAAAAGTAAGTTGTTACCATAAAACAACTTGTTTTGATTAATAGACTATTGTTTTGTAGTATTCCACTTTTATAACCAAGTCTTACCAAGAGGTATCATATTACCCAGTAACTGTGTTGTGGAGGTCAGATAGGCAGTCCCTCCATGTAAAATATTGGTATTCAACTGCAGCTGAACACTAGTATTTTAGATCCCAGCATCGTTGGGAAAAGGCTAAGCAGATGATGACTTTGTGAGATGCTTCTTATAATTTAAATTGAATTTTAAAATATGACGGTCTAAACATGATTGACCGAGGGGCCCGTGGCTAAATAATAACAGCCGCACAGGTCGATCGACCAGGTTAAGCTATGCTTGCCGCGGTTGGTCTGTGGATGGGTGTCCATCTTTACATACCGAGACCCCTCCGTGCCTCGGAAAGCACGTTAAGCCGTTGGTCCCGGCTGTCATTCTTAGATCTCTGACAGTCGTTACGTGTAGTCAGAAGCCTGAAAGTCTGACAACCAGTCTTACCTAGGGGTATCGTATTACCCAGTAACTGGGTTGTGGAGGTCAGATAGGCAGTCGCTCCATGTAAAATACTGGTATTCAGCTGTATCCGGTTAGACTGGAAGCTGACCCCAACATAGTTGGGAAAAGGCTAGGCAGATGATGATGAGACAGTCTAAACATGATTTCTGTTTGTAGGGCTTTCTTCCACTGTTGCCCGGTGTCTGAAGTCTTGACAGTAACATTCTCAATGGATTTTGATTCGACTGTATTTATCCAAGCAAATTTATTCCTTTGTTATTTCGAAACATAATAAGTTTATTTTATTATTTTCTGTTCGGGAAACTTTCTGAAGCCGACCCCAACACAGTTGGGAAAGGTCACCTGCAGGTGATGAGACTGTTATTTAACTGAATGTTTATGTCTTATTACATTTATTTTGTAAGGCATAGTTTTATTAAATCGTAAAAATAACTACTGTAATATTTTCGGTTTCTGATTTTTACATTTAGTACACAGACCACCTTTTTCTCCTCTTGTGTTATCAAATATCTTTCTAAATTCTTCATTCTCACGTTTCAGCATGGAAGCCACCGCAGCTACAATGAATTTACAACCTTTGGAGAATATATTTTCTTCAGGTAAGAAAAATTTGTTTTATTAATCCCACAAATCAATTACTAGAAAATTATCAACTAAGAACTGGATCAATCATTACAAGAATTCACGCCTGTATTTTCTCCAGGACTACTAAGAGGTGGTTAGCATACACACTTTGCTCCCATACACGCAGGACACTTTTTTTTATTTTTTTTATTGGCATCTCGCAGTTCAACCTATGAGGTTGTCGACTGCTTAACTGGGCTTGCCTGTGGATGCCTCAATTTACTCGTATGTATTTATCCTCACACTGGAACGCCATTCAGCAATTACACCAACGGAGCAAAAAATCACTTCTTGTGGTGGTTTCAATCCATCCTGTGCACGGTGGACATAGAACGGGCGGCGATGGATCACGCACGCTCACACGTTGTCAAGACGTTTCTCCATAGCCCCATCACTCCTTCCATATTACGCACATTCTTTGCGAATATGGAAGGAGTGATGTAAATCAATAAATTAAGGCCTCCAGCCAGGGCTTAAAAAAACTTAAAAACAAAGTGACTACACGCTAAGGGCACCCCCTGTGGGGTACGGACCTCGGCTTAGGGCGTCGCTGGGAGAGGGCAGCAAGGGACAGGCTGGATCGGAATTATTTAGGGACGAATTTAGAACTACAGGCTCAAAGGCGCGGGCTGGCTCGAGCAAGAGTCGGGGCGGACATGGTATGGGGGGTCGCGACGGGCCTCGACGGCGAGGATGGAAGGACGGCTGTCGGGACTTATATTTTGTGAGAGTACTGGTAGCTTTACTACTCTCCTGTAGGAGGGTCGTAGCGTCGTCGGGGATAGGGACCAGAATGAGAGCCTACTGCCATTTTATTTATAGCCTTATTTCAGACTGGTAGTGGAAGTACGAATACGTTTAATATCAGTTCTGAGTCTCTGTGTGCCCTTTGGCAAAGGGCTCCTCCAACCTCTTCCAATTCTCCCGGTTCCTTTTTTGTCTAGGCCATGTCTTTGCACCTGCGCATAAATCTAGGTAACTACTGAGAATTTGTCGAAAAAATGTACGCATTATCTTTGTGCTACTGGGGAGTTTGTTGCGCCATTTCTTCTTCCCAGCTGAAGCAATAGGATAGGAAGTGATAAAGGGCGGGCGCTTTGGGGGACTCTCTTATAAACATTTTTGACTTTAAAAAAATGCTGATTCTCAGCCTAGTTTGAATACATGACTTTTGATTTTGTCTAGCCGAGCAATCGGTGTCAGTACCCTACACTCAGGAGTCTTGCGCTTGCGACCACTAAATCAACGAGGCAGTAAGTCAAATATGCTTCCACAAAAACAAATTCCCAAACATGCAGCTAATATAGAACTAACTGCAACCCATAGCCGTGTGAACCAGACATATGCAATACAAACGAACGATGTAAAAAATATAACAAATACCAACTTTAAGCAATTATAACTTGTCATTATCAACTGCTCTGCATTGTCTAACGGCATCCATACAGGTCCTAAACTAATTACCTTTTACATTTCCAAACAATTAAAACCACTACCTCATAGTTTTTTAAGTTCAAAATCGCGTGTGTGATACTGATAGCTGTGTCGCGATTGTAGTAGAATAAATGAGGTATTTAGAGAATCCCATTCTGGTAGTATTTTACAATGGAGACTGTTTCGTAAGTATGACTATGTTACTGTTTAAATCTCACGATGTTGCAAGATTTTCTTGTATCTTTGTGGCAGCTACTTAGGCTTGTATGCGCTGGAGTTTATTAAGCTTCAGTAATGAGCAGTGGTGGCCCAGTGGTAACGGCCGCGACTTACGAGTTGTAGGTCGTGGGTTCGAACCCAGGCAGGCGATTTACTTTGTGTAAATAATTTCATCACCACTGCTCTCAAAACTGAAGGAAAACATTGTGAGGAAACCGGCATGTCCTAGAACCAAAAATTCGAAGACATGTGACATCTACCAACCCGCACTGGGCCCGCGTGGTAGATTACGGTCCTCATTCTCTCACAGAGAGGAGGCTTGTATCCCAGCAGTGGGAACTTCAGCCTATGCTGATTCAACTGAGCCCTTCAATCATTTCTTGACATTAGGCTGAGATCAGCATTTTTTGGAATGACGATGGTTACAAAGGACACCCCCGAAACGCCTGCCCTTCAGCAATTCACCGCAGTTGGCAGGAAGTGGCGCGCAACCATATAACACCTCAACAGAAAAGAAAACGAATCAGTAGTTACATTAAACATACGAACGCCCTGTAAAAAGCTAGTGAGTAAACTAATTTAAGCTTTACGCTAATTCAAGAATTCATCATAATCAACTTAGTGTCCAAAATCTGGATAATTCGCATGCAAAGAGGAAGCCCAAAAAGCACCGCAGAAACAGTATGCTTCTCCGAAACCTTTTTGGGTTCAGGACCCCAATAGTGGTGCTATATTTCAGCTAGCATTGAATGCACAAGGTCATTCAATATAATCATCAGAATGACCCCCTCTCCCACACTCAATATCGACGTTTTAACCTATTAACAATCTGCAAAATCAAATTAAATTTTCGGAACATTTCATTCATTTTTAGGGAATTTCTAAACGTTTTTTGCATCCCGGTCTCGCGGACTCCCCCCAATCGACTGAAGGTGTTGAATACTTTAGCTTCAGTCAGATATAACTATCTGTTCAACCACATGACTTCCATCTTGATTCACCTGTTCTACGCACACATACGCAAATTTTGTTCGCACAGAATCTAATGGGGAATCGAGGGAACCCTCGCAGTTTTCATGACGTCAACTCAGAATTCAATGTAAAATAGCGGTGCGTTTGTGTGAGTACTATGCGTGACGAATTTGGGGAGTGAAGTGTCTGAGTAGTTGTGCATTCCGTGCCTCACTGGAAGGCTTCAGAGGGATCGATGCCGCGCGTGCGCCCTCGCCCTCGCCCGTACAAAGGCAAGGCTGCTCCCTAGCAAGCTGGGTCTGTCAAAATAATACACGGTTTTCGCGAATTTCGCACGCGAGCACCTTAAATATTGTTTAAAAAATAATTTCACTTCGAACTCTTGCTCAAAAATGTTCTTTGGAAGTATTAAACGATTTCTCCCCTAAGTTTCGGTTATTGATTCCAGTTTCTTACTTTGGACTTCTATTTTTTTTTTATTTGTTATGTTTAATCTTTGATGTGATGGTGTCTTTTTGTGTTCGACAGTTAATTGAATTAGTGGTGTCATACAAAAATGTAGCTGGTTCGGTTTTTGCTGTATAGGTATGTATGAGACTTGTAGCATTCGTTTACTTGTTGCGCTTGATTTTAATGTACAGATTACGTAATGCGACATTATAAGCTTGAATGATTCCCCGACTGTTGTTGAAATTTCGTGCTGTCTATAAAATGCTAGCGACATTTTGTTTCACTGCTATCGAGAACTGTTAAATAATATTTACTTAATAATTGGGCAGAATAACTGGTTTATTAACGAGTCTCAGTTGGGCGCCACTATGTTGTACAACACTTTGTGGATCAATGAACGACTTGAGATCTATAAATCATATTTTCTTTCTACATAGCTTGATTCATTAAAATATTTGGTTTTGTTTGTTCATATTAAAAACCAACATTGTAGAATATATTTAGGGAGAGCCCTAAAACAAGGCCTTATGGAAAGACTAACTTACAAAGACTAGGACATAAAGTATCTAAAAGGCCATTCAGAGAATAATAAACTATTCGCTGCTCTCTAGGGTGTGGCAAATAATGCAACCAAAAACATCATCAGCCTAGCCTTTGCTCAAATATTTTGGGGTCGGCTTTCAGTCTAACCTGATGCTAAATACCAGTATTTTACATGGAGCGACTGCCTATCTGACCTCCACAACACAGTTACTGGGTAATACGGTACCTCTTGGTAAGACTGGTTGTCAGACTTTCGGGCTACTGACGACCCGTAACGACTGTCAAAGATCCCCGAATGACAGCCGGGACCGACGGCTTAACATGCTTTCCGAGGCACGTAGAGGTCTTGGTGTGTAAAGACCGTCACTAATCCACGGCCCAACCTGCTCGGGTTACCCTGATCGATCGACCAGTGCGGCTGTTATTACTTAGCCACAAGCCTCTCTATAAATAATGCAACCAAAAGCACATATCAATTAAAAGCTATACAAAATATATGTCAGCTAGAAACCTTTGCAGTCAACGATTCCCCAAGAACACTAAAATTCAATTTTACTCGCCCAGGACCAAATAAAAACAAATACCTGTGACCTTCGTCATATATTAAAGGACCTTTTGAGTGGTTAAACGTCTGTAGCCGACTTTTATGATCGTCTTAACGTGCAATATTCCTTATGAAAAGAACGGGGCTTATATCCACGTCACATTACCTGAATTTACTTCCTAATTGAAGTCTAATATACCGGAGAATCCTTTTAAGCGAATATTGGCAAGAATTTTTGGAGGGTATTCGGATATTTCGTTTGATGTTCCGCCCTGTTCCGCACTGTTACAGTTCATGACATTAAAATATCCATACTACATTTCAGCAATTAATAGTTGCAATAACGTTTTAATGTTGTTTTCATGATCGTCTCTAGTACTTGAACATAGGATTATTCGACTTTTCCCCCAGGGAAAGTTGAATAATCCTTGGGGCTTGATCAACCCGTGATCTATTAATAAATAGATCAGGGATTGATTAGGCCCACGCGGTCATTATTCTTGAATGATCATTTTATGTACACCTTGGGGATCCATGAAACCTGTGCTCCTAAGGTTTGGCAGAGTGGGCAGTTGCAAATACATCATACATGAAATGACATTAACACTAGTCTGAAAATTCAAGCGGGCATTTTGAAGATAGGGAAATTCCAAAGAATATCCCGCATCTAAATTTTCGCCTTCTTCCCATGGGGGTAGGCAGAAACTACAGAACGCCACCTTCTACGATACTTGCATACCTTTTGCTTCGTTTACGTTCATACATCTTGTCATACACGCACGCCGGTTGCCAGTACTACGCACCTGACCTTTCTGAAGAACATCACCAATAACGTTATTATATCTTCTGGGGCGTCCTCTCCCGGCTTTTACACTCACATCTGCCTTGTGAATACCCTTTGTTTGTCGCCTTTCATTCATCCTCTCAACGTGATCGAACCATCCTAGACCGAATTTGTCGGTTGGACGGTCATGGCAGCGAATCTTAGCGGAGACTAGCCATCTACGCGGGAGATATTATAGTGCACCAGTGTATGCGCAGACACAGATGCACTCATACTTCTCTCACTCATAGTCCGATGGGACGGCAAGCCGACACGACCGGAGAGATATCAAGCGCAGGACCAACGGCTTAACGTGCTTTCCGAGGCACGAGGGTATCACACCGCCAACTTCCAAACTCCGGGCTGATGCTGAGAAATTCCCAATGGAAAAACCCAATAACACATTGTCCGACCTGGGAATTGAACGATTGATTGATTGATTGATTTTAATTGATTGATCCTACGCTCAGCTAAATTAGGTTACTTAAATAAGTAAGGCACACCCTGAAATACTCAACCTCGCTAACCCAGAATCTTATTAGAATACTGTGCCGCATTAGCCACAGCTGGCTGGCTAATGTTTACCACGATGATCTTAGCTTATGATGCTCTTAGGTAAGAATTATAGCGATAGCTTATCATAACACCACACGTGCAATCCCCGAAAGGTTAGGCGGAGATTTATCTATAGAACACCACGTTGCCATCAACAGGGCACTTTTCCATACTCCTGGCTGCTACTGAGAAATTCAGATAAATGATTTTATTTCTGTAAGTAGGTTTGTACAAATATTTTTACACGGTAATCGTATTTTAGAAACTAGATGAGGTCGGCGTTACCTATCTAAATACTCTGAGAAGAAAGTCCGAAACAAGCTCAGAGGTCTCTTTTAGAGTCCATGCAAATTGGTGTCTGAATTGGTCTTTTGAGGAAAGGACAGATTGAGTGGACCTGTGAATAATGATATTCAGTCCAATTTCAAGGCACATCACTTAAATCCTAAAGCGGCATAACATCGGGCCGCTCATTGTCTCCCATATAAAGAACACCTGTCTTCTCATAATTCACGTGAACTAAATAGAAACGGTTTTGATTATTGTTCATCGCATGGACGAGCCGTAGCTGGAAAACTATATTTGGCTATTGTATGGGTAATAGATTCTACAAAACGATCGATATCTGCCAGATTTCAGTTTGAGTACTACAGTAAAAGATTAGTGTAAACTGACCAAAAGCTATAAAGATTAACGCGCGCGCTCGTCATTATTGGTCTTCTTGCTATTCTGTCTCCTAGGTCTTTTTCAGTGGCAAATTTTCTGGGGATGTGGCCTTTGTACCACTGACAATCTGTGCTAATTTGTCCGTAAGTTGATTCTTCTAGTAGTAGTTGATCATGTTTTGTAACAATCCAAATTATATACTTTACGTTACAATGTCTGGTCTTGGATTCATGTAAACTATCAATTGGTGGATGAACTTCTTTATCAAGATTCGAATCGGATTTATAAATATTAATGATAACTGTAAATATGTTTACTTTAGTCCCTCTCATATTAATGATAACTGTAAATATGTTTACTTTTATTATATCCTGAGCAGTGGTGGCGAGCAAAGGTGACGGCCCTCAGTTCGTCGAGTAGGTCGTGGGCTCGAACC
Source organism: Eremobia ochroleuca (assembly GCA_949629135.1). Taxonomy (NCBI): domain Eukaryota; kingdom Metazoa; phylum Arthropoda; class Insecta; order Lepidoptera; family Noctuidae; genus Eremobia; species Eremobia ochroleuca. The sequence continues at coordinate 12,080,388 of OX451408.1, forward strand.
CATGGTGCCTTTACTTTGTGTAAATAATTTCATCACCGCTCCTCTCAACACGGTGAAGCATAACACCGTGATGAAACAGGCATATACTCGAACCTAAAATTCGAAGACATGTACCAAGCTGCACAGGGCCCGAGTGGTAGATTACAGTCCACTCTCTCTCGAAGAGAGGAGGCAACAGGAGACATTATTATGATTATGTTTCATAAACCGACTCCAACACATTACTAAAGCAGTATTTAAACTAGAAACTGAGATGTGATGTGAGTGTGTGAACTGAGTGTGTGATGAAGTAGGTATGTGTATTCAAGGAATATAGTAAATACTCTTTGGTTAACGTTATAAATTCGTCTCGCTGGATTTAACGTGCTTCACGCATACTGATACGTTCTGCTGTCAAGCGATTTGTTACTGACCATATGTCTTTGTTGGTTTACGAAATAGACGCAATTTCGACTCTTAATGTAAACACCTACGCGTTATTGCGAGACTTAATGTTCGCAGTGTCTTTAGAGTGGCGAATTTAAGAGGTTATGCTCATAATTATATTGTGGACTAAATTTGGTCCTTCTAATCGTTATAGTGACGAAACATGTTTGTCCAAACATGCATGCGCAATCTACACTAATAAGAGTATTTTAAAGAGGTAACGTTTTCATATATGAGGTAACCTCTGGAAGTACGGATCCGATTTCGAAAATTCTTTCACTGACAGAAAGCTACACTATTGCCGAGTACCATAGGGATGTTTAATAGTATATTTGATTACCACGCGGGCGAAGTAGGTAGTAGTAGGACAGTCGTTAACGATGATCAGTTTTCAGGCCTGTTCTTGGTTGAGATGTACCTAACTCATTTAGAACCCAAGCCCGAAACTCTAATATAACGTTAAATAACATTCGAAATATCTTCAATAACAGCAATGTTTGAAATGGAATCTCTGTTCATTACGAAATTTAGGGTAGGCTATATTTTCTTCGAACCCCAAATTGGCTAAAGGCAATGGATTAATCCAATTTTTCCAATTTGTCCTTACAACTTCGCTCTTCCATTAGGGGTCGCTACATCGTGTATTTCGTATATTTTGGGATGACTTCATATACTTATCTAAGTTTTTTTTCGGGCAATAGCATCATCATTATCACGTGCAACCTTGTTCGACCTACTGTTGAGTCTAGGCCTCCTCCCTTTTCATAATCATAATCGTTTATTGTCTTTTATGCCGTGCTTTCCTGATCTGTGCGAGTCTCATCCAGGTATTCCCCGCGATCTTCTGTAGGTCGTCCACCCACTTGGCTGTTTGTTGGCCTGCCAACGCTTCTTCTACCGTCTCTCGGCAAACAATCCGTTGAAGCTCTACTCCACCTGCCATCACCACGTCTAGTCATGTGTCCTGCCCTCTCTTCCATTTCAACAACAATACACCATTATATATAAAAACTACGCAGTTAAAATGTATTTACATCAAACTAAATTTCACTAGGCACACGGGGTTAAATGTACGTCAAAACTCTGCATTTTCCAGGAACTCCCAATATTCTGATTGGAAAAGCCGTGCGCTTTTTAATGGGCGCCTCGAAAGTTTCTTTGAGCAATATGAAACCTGGAAATGGGGCCGGAAAACGCCCGAGTGTAGCAGAAAATCTTTTCACTGCTGTTCGTCGGGACAAACTCGAGCAATTTACCTTTAGAGTCGAATAGACTCCCTTTAAAACTAGTCTCGAAAAGTCTTCTTGTAAGCCTGTAATCATAGTCATAACCTTTAGAGTAATCTTTATTATATCCCCAGTAATAACCGAGACATTGTAACAAACAAACCGTAAACCTACCGTCGTTAATATGGGGGTATGCAATAAACGTGTATTATATCACACAACACAACCTACGGCACGTGCCGACATAATCCCGTTATATGACGTACTGTTAATTAGATTCCTCAAATATCGTCCAATCGGAAAATTAGAGCCCTTTGCCCTTGAGTGAGGTGTGCTCAGAGCTGAGTAGACTTAAGATTAAGGGTTTAGGATTTAAAGTGGTGTGTGCCAAAACTTGCCACAGCATTTTGGCTAAATCTTCAGGGTTAGGCAGAAGTGCACCATATTCACATCCATATTCATGAATTTTAACACAAAACAGTTCTTACCCTTCTTTGTAACAAACCGTTTTTAGGGTTCCGTACTCAAAAGGTAAAACGGGACCCTATTACTAAGACTCCGCTGTCCGTCCGTCCGTCTGTCTGTCACCAGGCTGTGTCTCATGAACCGTGATAGTTAGCGCTCTTTCCCACGACAAAATCCCGTTTTTTGCAGGTACGGTTTTTTGCAGGATTCAGTTTAGTAGCTGTACGTGTTTAAATTAACATATTTACACAAGCATCCTGTTTGCGGGATACTGCAAACGGGATACTTGTGTGAATATGTATATTTGAACACGTACACCACTAAACGGGATCCTGCAAAAAATCGTACCTGCAAAAAACGGGAGCTTGCCGTGGGAAAGATCTCTTAGACAGTTGAAATTTTCACAGATGATGTATTTCTGTTGCCGGTGTAATAACAAATACTAAAAAACAGAATAAAATAAATGTTTAAGGGGGCTGCCATATAACAGACATGATTTTTTGCCGTTTTTATAGATAATGGTACGGAACCCTTCGTGCGCGAATCCGACTCGCACTTGGCCGGTTTTTATTTTTAATATTCTTTGCAGTTGTTTTATGATAATTATTGTATATAGGTATATTTATTTATATAGGTCAGTATGTTTTAGGTATTTATGTATTTATTGTTTGTATGTAAATGATATACCACAAACTACCTGCAGTATTGTCTCTCCTTTCGCCCTTAATCCATCCATAGGTTGGCTTTAAAAGATCGCTTTTAGCGATAAGACCGCCCATTCTGTAAAATTTCTACATTTATACAACGTGTAACGTTAAATTCGCAAAACCTGAAAATAGTTTAATCAGAATAACGAGCAGAATTAATTGAACCACTTTTTAATATAGGTCACATTTTTCAAAAAATCTTCATTAAAAACTTTGCCGTGTCTATTTATTACTAGGTCAAGCAAGCCAATGTCAGCGCGGCGCAGCGGCCCGGTGACGACTCCTCCCTCGATAAAGCGTCGTCGCAGACGCAAGAAACGATCAGAATGGCCCGTAAAACTAAAACAGCACATAAAACCTTTACAATTTTTTTAATGACTTATTTTCTCTCTGAAATAGGTCAATTGAATTAAAAATCAGTTGGGGTGTCTGAGGTTTTGCGCATTTAACGTTACACGTTGTATATGTACTATTATGTATGTTGTACATTATAAAGAGTTTTCTATATATTTATCGTTATCTACGTTTCGTAATAAAGTATTCTGCTACGTTGAAGAATTTGAAAAGTCCAATATAAGTTAAAATTAATTCAGGAATAACTCTGTCTTTTGTGATTGCCAAATACGCAACGCCAAAACTCCAAGAATTCCAAAAGTTCGATAAACATTCGGTACCACTTATTGACCCAACTGTTCTGACGTCGGAAATCAAAACAGCCGTGCGATTCTGTAACTGTCTCACCGTGAAAGCTTGGGTGAAGTGAGCGTGGAGTGAACTGTCATTCGCTAGGGATTAACACTATTAAGTGATCACTTCACTTATGATTTCACGTTGATATTTTTACAATACACCGGCAGAACTCTAAATCACAATTTATTTATAACCCCCTTTATTAGTACCTACTTGTTTCATCGTTTATAAATAAACCCCTATATGTATATTATCATCATCGTCATAAATATATTTAAAGCTAAAGAGGTGTTTGTTTGAACGCGCACATCTCTGGAACTACCAGTCGGATTTGAAAATTATTTTAGCATTTGATAGCCTAATTCTTGGGGAAGACTGTAGACTATTTAATATCACGTTATGGCCTGTAGGAACAGAAAAAAAAAGTCAGGAAGAAATCTAAGCGAAAACGAAGTAATAGCGCGGGCGGCTGATGCGCTGCGCCGGGGTGTTTCGGGGGAACTAGACATTTCGTCGCGGGCAGAAGCTAGTTTTAGATACGATTTTGAATTTTGTTGTATCTACATTTTAGGAATGTGCAATGCTATCTTAGAAACACGTGTTTTCTATCTCTTATCTACACTGCCCTACTGACCGACGATCTTAAGTCTATAATCAGTATTCTTAGCGTATAGTTACGTCAAGCTAAAGAAAGCGATAATGTTTATCTATTTATTCGCCTCCACGCTCAACTGATTGCTTTGACTTGATATTCAATATCTGGGAATCTAGTTATCTGATATCCAGTTTATTTTCCCACAAGAAAACTAAAATGTGCCTCTACGGTATTACTGTACATTCCAGACAAATCTATTTACTATTATCCTAGTCAGATCATGTTTGTCTTACAATACGTAACATTTTGATCTTGTTCTTCGAAGCTTTGACATTTGGTCCTTACATTCAGTGTTAAAAAGTGCATAAAGATCTAATATAATACTAGCCTAATACTGTCCCACTGCAGGGCAAAGACCTCTTCTCATACAGAGAAGACACGAGCATATATCACCAAACTTGCTCAAGACGGGTTGGTAATTTCAGACTTATATTAACTGTATAATTCTAGGTTTCAATCAATCAATCTTTATTTGTGAACATAGGTATACATAAAAGGTCTTAAATATACATATTATTGTAGTCGAGCTCTATGTTCTACCAATGAAATTGGTGAATGATGATTGGTTATTGGTGAATTGGTATATCTACTTAATAAAAATCCTAAACTCCTTCATTCGCACAGGCTAAACCATTGAGTGGATTTGAGAAGTATGAAATTTTGCACAATATCCCAAAAATAACGAAGGTGAGCACACTAAGCATAGCTTTAAAAAATTCGTTCCCCTAAAGGCGTTAAATAGGAGATGAAAGTTTTTATGGAAGTTCGTAATTTTTACCGATAGGAAATCCCATCGGCCACGGCTTGTTTCGTCTATAGGCCTTTTTTCGCGATAGATGTTACGTCAGGCTCTATTACATATTGATCTGATAGTAACCTCGTACAACGTAGGTGTTCGTGGCTAAATGATAACAGTTGCACGGGTCGATCGAAGCTTAAGCTACGCTTGCCGCACTCGGTTCCTGGGTGGGTGACCATACATTACACATCGAGACCCCCTCCGTGCCCTCGGAAAGCACGTTAAGCCGTTATTCCCGGCTGTCATTCATAGATCTTTGACAGTCGTTACAGGTTACAAGCCCAAAAGTCTGAAAACCAGTCTTACCATAGGGTATGATGTTACCCAGTAACTGGGTTGTGGAGGTCAGATAAGCAGTCATAATCCGCCTATAATGTTCTCACTGCTGGGACACAGGCCTCCTCTCTTCGAGAGGGAATGGGCTGTAATCTACCACGCCGGCCCAGTGCGAATTGGTAGATGTCACATGTCTTCGATTTTTTTGGTTCTAGGACATGCCGGTTTCCTTCACCGTTTTGAGAGCAGTGGTGATGAAATTATTTACACAAAGTAAAGCGCCTGTCTGGGTTTGAGCCCACCCCCCCACTTGTAAGTCGGGGCCGTTACCACTGGGTCACTACTGCTCCTGATAAGCAGTCGCTTCATATAAAATACTGGTATTCATCTGCATCCCGGCATCAATGCTAGACAGATTGAGTGACCTCGAACAACACCCATGGGTCGCAATAAGTGTTCTTAAGTTACGGGCCTCGCAACATGATTTATTAAGTCTAGTGTTACAAAGGTTTTACACCTTAAACCTCTTCAAAATCTTAAACTTCCTCCTAAAAGCCCTTTGATAATATCTCTAGAGATATTTAGACACTTCACAGCATTCACGAATACTCTTAGATGACGTCAAGGGGAATCAAAAGCTTAAAGCGTTATTGTCTGTTCACTGATGGCCCTTTGTCTTTGGTATCAACCCCCGAAACGCTGCCTTTCAATAAACTCTCAGGAGACTCCTTTTAGGGACTTAAATCTGTGACCGGATACCACTTAGTTTAAAGCTATAGTTGATTATAAGCGTTGCTTAAAGCTGTACTCGCAAAATAAATAAAATAAGAATATTTTGGATTTTTATATTGAGCCTGGCATTTCCGTACCTACCTGTCCGCCATTATGATTTTTTTTTCAAAATGGCGACCACAGCTAGTTAATAAAATATGTATGTCACGTGATCAACTTTGAACGTTAATATCTCGGAAACGTGTCACTTTAAGGGGTTTGGTCAAGTATGTTTTCTGTTTGCATTGATGTCAGATATCGATTTATACAGACATCATGCGAAGATGCTACTTAAAAAAAAAAATATGGCATAGTGGTAGGTATGCCACGGACCTTCAAAGCCCTTTGAGCTACATTTATGTATATAGAAGGGTACATGCAGGATACGTTATTGACGTGCAGTGTGCAAACAACCAATGCAAACATGACCTAGATATCGCCCGAATGGCTGCGTGCGTATCGACTGACAAGGAACTTACAGCCGAAACTACGGGCTCCCGAGTACTCTGGTTGGATTTAACCGACTTGAGTCTCATCCTCTGGGTTTTATTACGTATGAAGCTGTAGCTTTACCCGAAAACTTGGGCCAGTGTGTGTTGATCGGCGAAAAACACCGTTCGCAACAGCTGCGCAGTAGTGCGAGCCAATATTGGCGTTTGTTGGGTCCAATGTGTGTAGTCGGGGGTAAGCTATGTGCTCAAGTGTGTATTAAGTTTGTTAAGTCGCTTCTGAAGTGGCGAAAGTACGTGTAGCATCTTAATTTAATGAAAACAGTTTACGATGAAGACAAAGGGGCTTGTAGCAGAAAATTATACACGGAATACAGACATGGAAGTTGGTGGAAGTATGTTTTTAGGGTATTGTAATTATTGTCGCCTTGGATTACCATGGTATAACGGTTGGGAACATGCATAACCATGTTGGAGTATCAAATGCAAAGACTAAAACGTGCTGAGCGGTACTTATCAACATTTTAGGGTTTGGTACCTCAAAAGGATAAACGGAACCCTAAGATCATTTCGTTGTCCGTAAGTCAAGACCATTTTTCTAAGGAAAGCGTGGACTTATCAAGTGAAATTATATTAAAAACTCAGGGCTGAAATCCCTCGAAGCAGTGAAAAAATCAAACTTCTAAGTCAGGGCAATAAAAAGATAAGTAATAAAATAGTTTATATTCCGAAATCAAAACCTATAGGGCACTTCTCGTTGACCTAGAATTATGAAATTTGGCAAGAAGCAATGCAGTGTAGCACGTGTAAAAGAAAAATCCTAAAACTGTAAATTTGAAGCTACATTACAAAAATTAAAACTATTTACATTCCTACAAATTTGTTCGGAGCCCTCGGTGCGCGAGTCCGACTCGCACTTGACCAGATTTTTCTAGTGAGCTTCGCGTTGCTGAATTTTGGGCCGAAGATATTTTAGAAAAATATAAAAAAAAATATATTTTATAAGTCATTTTTGCCATCGACACGTTTGATTGTACTGTTTTATTTAGTGTCTGTCTGCAACAAACGATATGTAGTTAGATAATATAGACGAAAACCCCATAGTGACTGCTTCGTTGGTTTAGTGGTCGCATAAGCACTGCTTCTGTGCATGATGTCCAGGGTTCGTTTGCCGGGTCGAGCAGATTGTTAATGAGTTTTTCCATCTGGAATTTCTCAGTAGCAGCTCGGAGAATAGATTCGTGCCCGGTGGATGGTGATAGGCTCGCTGACTACGAGTTACATGGGACTTAGACATATTCCTTAAGGAATCTAATAGTATTTTTGATTGGAATTCGGATTATTTTTGGATACAAAAAGTTTTTTTTTTTATTTGCTTATAAATACTACCCCTATAATTCAGATGATATACAGCGTGTAACGGGAAGGGGGTATCAACCCTGAAGGAGGTGAATGTGTTCATGAAACTCAACAACTTTCCCCAAAGAACATAGGTCGAAATATGAAAAAAAAAATTTGCCCTCCCATAGTAAATCAATCAGCTGGTAGTCAGTTTTGTAAGGGAGGGCCAAAGTTTTTTTTTATATTTCGACCTATGTTCTTTGGGGAAAGTTGTTGAGTTTCATGAGCACATTCACCTCCTTCAGGGTTGATACCCCCCTTCCGTTACACGCTGTATAGGGGTAGTATTTAAACGCAAATAATAAAAAAAAACTTTTTACTTGTATAAATACATCTCTGCCAAACCCTTCGGAGAATACAGCCGAGATGATATGTTACTACCCCTTACTGATCTAATAAAGAACCGCTATCGATCCTGCCCACTCTCCCAGACCTGCTAAATGTGGACCAACAACAACAAAAATAAATATAGAACTGGCCACATTTATTACGGAGTCAGAAAAGTCTGTCTGTGAAAGTTGAGATAGCCGTATTGACATTGCAAAGTGGCGACAAAACTCCAGGACTAGGATTTGGCTTCGTGCCCATTGTGTTAGGTTGGTATACGAATGCGAATGGTCACATCTTTGAATTATCCGCCTCTTACATAAACATTTCCGTGCGAGAAATTCTTCTCTAAGACGATAATGGAATGAGGTTTCTAATCAAACCTAGATAGGAAACTTGAGTAGAAGTGTTTGCATTTTGAGGGTATGTCATGATTTCATGAGCTGTTAAGCCAGCAATGATTGATTAAGATAGTGAATTTCAAGTGTTTTATGAATGTGTGATCGCTGTTCATAGTTCATATTATATATTTTTTTTATCGTGTGGAAATCCTCATGGATGTCTACCACCCTGGGGTGGGTGGCAGGGTCTGTCAACGTTACACGTTGTAAAGTAGCATTAATGATAACCGATTTGGTAGGGGACCCCATAGGGTTTTTGAGCAAGCATATGCAGGGCGAAAAGTTGATAGCTGAGTAGGTGCGGCATGAGGAGAGAACACCGAAAATATATTTGAAAAGTTTCAGATTTAAAGAAGGGCCAAAAATAAAGTGATCTTCAGAGCCGTTGATTTTCATATGATCGTGTGCGGCCTAACCCTTAATAACTTAAATACGGAAATCTGTTGAAGAAATTGTGGGCTTTCCCTATAATTCCCCTTTTTAACCGACTTCAAAAAGGAGGAGGTTATCAATTCGGATGTTTATTTTTGTTTTTTATGTCGTTTTTTTTTTTATAAAAAAGTTTTTCCAATTACAAATACCCAAAGAATTCATCGAATTTTAATGTATTCATACTATCTTCCATGGACAGCTGTTCCATGACTGACAGACAACGCACAATCTAAACCTCTGAAGACAGAAAATTAAAACGAGAAAAGAAATATGTTTCTAAGATGTGAGGTGCACAATGCACAACCCTAGGGTTGAAACTCTGTGGGTCTAATGGTGATGCATGGGGTATTGAAGTTTGTATGCGAACGAAGCACGCAGCTCGTCAATTAATTACTTGAATATCTTAATTGGAAGTGAGAACCGAGTAGAACGAACCATTGTTATCGTGTCACAGAATGTCAAAGGTAATGCGTTGTCACACGACACACGAACCTGGGTAAAGGGGTTCTTTTGTCGCTACTGAAAATATTATTTTGACATTCTTGAATGAAATATCCCTATTACATGGGACTTGAAATATACAAATGAGGTGTACCTATCATAATACTGGGTGTATTATAGGTCTGCCCATCCTTTCGGGGATTGGGTGTGTAATATATGGCATAGTAACTGATAGTACAATATCACTTGAAATTATATCATGTGAAGGTTACGGCATGATATAACTTTCATATGCTATAAAAATAAATAACCGAATTTCATGTGATCGAATGTTATATTTCATATAACCTTCTTTTGCTCTAATAACATATTTTAGTATAACGTTCATGTCATTATAATTTACAATTTGTATAATGCTCTTTTTATATAACGTTCAATTGACCTAAGTTTCATATATAATTTTTTTTTTTGTATAAATGGCATCTCGCAGTTCAACCTATGAGGTTGTCGTCTGCTTAACCGGGCTTACCTGTGGATGCCTCTAGAAATTGAAGCCTCCAGCCAGAGCGAGCGCGCATCGCCGGCGCAGTGAAATATGTAGTACTTTTATTTTATTTATTAAAATCAAAATATCAATTTTTTAAATTGATATTGCTTCAATTATTGGAGACTATTTTGGTATAAATACTACGTGAAAATTATATAGAAGTTCGGAGATATTCAGACTTGTTTCCAATAGAAAATTTAATTAGGTCCAGTCGTTTTTTCTTTATTTATAAAGCATATATCAAACATGTATTCTATTATTGTAAAAGTATATGATATTTTTGATATGAGAAAAATGGTTTTGATGGATTACATTCAACAGAATCTGCAAATTAGAACTCTTAAATCACCTATCCATGAGTTTTTGCCTAAACATATATCCGGACTCAGTAGAACAATTATTGCTAAATAAATAGATAAATAATAAAAAATTGCTTTATTATTATTGTAGAAGAGAAAACGAACTTTCTTTACCAATTAATTTTTATTTATACCAACCAACGAATCGTATTCAATTCCAACGAGGAATTCATACATCTGCGCGCATTTTTGTAATACTCCTCTTAAGAGATCCTGAAAGCATTGTGAGAGAACCTCAAATCTTACTTGATGTATACCTGGACACCTAGCTGGCATTGCATAACATTTCCTTGCTCACGAATTGCGTCTAAGAAAGGTTTCGACAGTCTTATCCTTCACCTTAAACATTCACGATCAAACACTTCAGTCTAGCATTTTGCTCTACGATCAAAGCGTATTTTGCATAAACTAGCCAATATAGCCTTTGTGTTAGATCACGATATATGATCGATTCCGTTATGGCTTTATCTACAACGTGTAACGTTAAATGCGCAAAACTTGAAAATAGTTTGATCAGAATACCGAGCAGAATCAATTGAACCACTTTTTAATTTAGGTCACATTTTTCAAAAAATCTTCATTAAAAATCTTCATTAAAAACGTTGCCGTGAAGCCAATGTCAGCGCGGCGCAGCGGCCCGGTGACGACCCCCTCCCTCGATAAAGCGTCGTCGCAGACGCAAGAAACGATCAGAATGGCCAGTAAAACTAAAACAGCACATAAAACCTTTACAACTATTTAAATGACTATGAATTTTCTCTCTGAAATAGGCAATTGAATTAAGAATCAGTTGGGGTGTCTGAGGTTTTGCGCATTTAACGTTACACGTTATATAAATAGCATCCGCCCGCAACTTCGTTTGCGTAGAATTCGGAATTCCCGCCCTTTAAATTTTGACCTCCAGTTTCACCCCATAGGGGAGGATTTTTTAAAATAATGTGGTTAATGTAATTGGTTTATTTATATATGTATAGAAATATAGATTTGGTAGGCTTAAAACATTCGTGTCTGTGAAACCACGGAAATACACATACAAAATTTCAACCCAATCGGTCAAGCCGATTAGTCGTTGACATACCGACAGCAGCGCCACCTACCGGGTCCAATTGTATTTTTTAAATAATCCAGCAAACCATCGAAATACCCATATATTTCAACGCAATCGGAAGTTATGTGAAAAAGATAAGTACGGAAGGATAATTCATACTACCCGTTGTCATATTACCCGTTTTCCCGTAGGAATGAAGCATTTTCCCGCGGTATAAAGTAGCCTATGTTCATCAGGGATAATGTCGGCTTCTAATGGTAAAACAATTTTTCAAATCGGTCCAGTAGTTTCGGAGCCTATTCAATACAAACAAACAACGAAATCTTTCCTCTTTATTAGTTTATACAACGTGTAACGTTAAATGCGCAAAACCTGAAAATAGTTTGATCAGAATAACGAGCAGAATTAACTGAACCACTTTTTAATATAGGTCACATTTTTCAAAAAATCTTCATTAAAAACGTTGCCGTGTCTATTTATTAATAGGTCAAGGAAGCAAATGTCAGCGCGGCACAGCGGCCCAGTGACGACTCCTCCCTCGGTAAAGCGTCGTCGCAGACGCAAGAAACGATCAGAATGGCCAGTAAAACTAAAACAGCACATAAAACCTTTACAATTTATTTAATGGCTTATTTTCTCTCCGAAATAGGTCAATTGAATTAAAATTCAGTTGGGGTGTCCGAGGTTTTGCGCATTTAACGTTACACGTTGTATACAGCGTGTAACGGAAGGGGGGTATCAATCCTGAAGGAGGTGAATGTGCTCATGAAACTCAACAACTTTCCCCAAAGAACATAGGTCGAAATATGAAAAAAAAAATTTGGCCCTCCCATAGTAAAGCAATCAGCTGGTAGTCAGTTTTGTAAGGGAGGGCCAAATTTTTTTTTCATATTTCGACCTATGTTCTTTGGGGAAAGTTGTTGAGTTTCATGAGCACATTCACCTCCTTCAGGGTTGATACCCCCCTTCCGTTACACGCTGTATATTATTAGGTTGGCTAAAAAGTTTTGTCCAATAATTTAAAAAAAGTGTTTATTTGAAATAATATCTTTAATAAACAATTTCAATTATAAATATAATTGCCACAATTAGCAACTACACTAGCCCATCTATCGGATAGGTCTTTGATGCCTTTGGCCCAAAACTCTGGTGGCTGCATCTCAAAAAATGTAGCAACAGCGATTTTGAAGTCTTCATTGTGTTCGAATGATTTTCCGCTCAAATAGTGTTTCAAATGACGAATAGGGTGGTAATCTGAAGGGGCGATGTCCGGTGAATATGGAGGATGTGGAACTGTTTCCCAGCCAAGAGATCCTAATTTTTGTCGAGTTTCGTTTGCTACGTGAGGGCGTGCATTGTCATGTAACAAATAAACCGAGACTCGTTTCCGCCGTGTCAGGTTTTGCGCATTTAACGTTACACGTTGTATAATGCTGAAGAATTTGTTGAAACCCGCTAATCTGTGGAACTACCGGTCGGATTTGAAAAATTCTTCTTGCAGTTGATAGCCCAATTCCTGAGGATGGCTATAAGCCTACGACCCTTAGGAACCGAGCAAAAAGAAAACACTAAGTAAAACCGCGGGCGGGCGATGGAAAGCGATGCGATCACGGGCGGTCGCGGGATCCGAAATTTCACGCGTACGAAGTCGAGTCAGTCTTTAGTGTGAGACAGTGGTTACAGAGTTGTTATTCGAGGGCAGAAGCTAGTCCTTTTATATGGCGATTTGGTTACACTTTTACTTAACATATAATATAACAAGACATCACACCTGTATTCCCCAAAGGGTTAAGCAGAGGTGCCTATCATACACCTAAATTTCACCACTCATAAAATAGGGGGCGAGCCTATTGCCATCAACTGGGCACGGATCCAGGCTCCACAGACTCCAGGCTGCTACTAAGAAATTCCAGTTGGAAAAAACCCAATAACACTTCCCGACCAGGGAGTTGACTCCCGGGTACTGCTGAGCAGTAGCGCCTGCGACCACTAGACCTACGTGCCACTTTTACTTTTCTGAGGGATAAATGCTTGACCTATTACCCTGATATGAAGCGTAGCAGCAGAAATAGAAAGCCCATATAGATGCGATTGTTAATTAAAGTAGGTACTTTGTATTCATTATCTCTCTCTACCTCTTAAGATGCCCACGCAGTACCCGCCTATTCATAACCCCAAGCAATTCACTCTCAAAACACATTCAGCCATTTGTATCACGAGAATGCACAACAAAAGCGTGACAAGTAAAACAGACAGTTACAATTTGGGATCTGTCCAACTTTAGATGAGCTGTCGCCATTCTGCAAGTTTCCGTTCTCACAAACCTTTTGTTTGGGCGTCACAGCGCGGTGGGTCGACTTATGTTGGTTCAGCTTAGCGCTCAACAGGGTTGTGTTCTAAACCTTGACCTCCAGGAAAGTGGGTCAGGCCGGGCGGCCGTCTCCGGATGATTATGCATTTTGTATGCTGGTAAATGGGGAAATATGGGATGTGTTTTTTCTTTGTTTAGCTTTTTTTTATGCGTGAGAACATAAGGGATCAGTGTTAACGAGTTTGTATAATGTTTTGTACGTGATTTTCACAGCGATGGTGCTGTTCGTGTTAGGATATTGGATTCCGATATTTTTATACCGTGCTTGGTTGTTTGGGTTTAAAAGGTGGTGTTGATTCAACGTTGATTAACCGTTTTCTGTTTTTCGTGTTAACGATTCCCCTTTTAAAACGTATCGAATTTTTAAGCACGTGTCGCATTCGAGAGTAATTAAACTTTAAGTACCAGCATTAACCATCGACGAAACTATCGATCTGGGAACTATTAAACCCAATGGCTTGTAAACCCCAAATCAACACGACATTACGCGTACCAAATTAGAATTTACGTACCGAATGTTTATTAAACAGTTCCAATAATAACAAACGAACAAATCAAAGAGCAGTTTCCGATGAAACTCGAGTAGTCGATGCATCGGAACGCTTGCAACCTTTTCATATTCCCTCCGATAGGGATGTCCGACTTGCAACCAATATCCGTTTCCGTTGTCTGCATCTGATAACTTCCACGCGATGGATTTATTCGTATTTAGCTCTGGCTGATGCTCTGGGGTTTCCTTTGTTCGAAGTTGATAGATTCGTGAGAGAAGTTAGAGAGGTTTGTAAAGATTTGTCATGTTGCTTGGATATACTTGCTTGGAAGAAAAGATAAAGTAAGAGGGACAAACAGAAATCATATTTAGTGACTGTCACGTTTTAAAATTCTATTTAAATTAAAAGGAGCATCTCTCGAAAGTATTTCTCGTAAATCTACGAAGACGATGTCTTGCATTTGCAATTTTATGAAGCCGTAAAATTCTTTTTCTTTGTGCAAGGTACAACTTCCAGGTACAGCAATGTTTGATGAAAGAAACGCTGAGATTTCATATTTTCAGAATTCTTTGAAAAGTTTGCAAAGAGCTTTTTAACACTGCATCTTTTCTTCGTAATTTAATGTATGTTGGACAAAGTGGGTGCAGGGATAGAAAATGTTTAGTGATTTGGCTTTGGCATTTGAACTCTTTTGCCAAAGCATCTCGAATTTTTCACTGCCTCACAAGAAAATTCTCTTCTTCTTCGTCGTTCCCTCAATGTGGAGGATCGATAGCACATACAATGCTTCTCCGAGTTATGCGGTCTTCTGTCATCTGGACCGCTCGGTAAATGCTACCTCCAACAGCCTTTTTGATCACGTCTGACCATTTTGCCGGTGGTCTGCCTTGAGCGAGTTTTCCTTCCACCCTGCCCAGTATCATAAGCCTTTCCAGACCATGCTTAGGGGTACGCATAATATGTTCGAAAAAACTGAGGGCACGCTCCTGGTATATTGTAGATAGCCACTTGGTGGTGTTGAGTTCTTCCAGTATGGATTAACTCGTTCTCATGGCCGTTCATGGTATACAAAGTAGCCTCCGCCAACACAAGACAATTATCGCTGTGTATTTAGAACCTTGATCCTTGACCTTTAGAACGATAGAAACAGATATGAAGAGATCCGTAGGAGAACCAAGGCAACCGACATAGACCGATGAATTGCCAAACTTAAGTGGCAGTGGGCATTGCTCGCAGAACAGATGTCCGATGAGGCCGAACGATTTTGTGACGACCGCGTACCAGAAGACGTCGCGTTGGAAAGCCTCCCACAAGGTGGACCGATGACCTGGTGAAGGCCGCAGGAATCCGCTGGATGCGAGAAGCACTGAACCAGTCGAAGTGGCGGTGCTTGAAGGAGGCCTATGTTCAGCAGTCGACGTTTTTAGGCTGAAATGATGATGATTTAGAACCGTCAAAAGAAGTTGACGCAAATAATGTAGAAAACAAAACACCGCTTTTGATTTGATCAGACTTTGTCAGTCTCAAGCACTATAATGAAGTCCCTGTTTAAACATTGCATCCTCTCCCGGCATTAAATATTCCAAGCATGTTCACGTTTATATGTAAAGCACTACGCTATTCTAAATATCTTTTCGCTTTAAAGGCATGCAAACACCGGGTCAATTTATAACAAATACCCTGGCATATCAAAGTACATTGCCTGAATTCCTTTCCGGAGTGAGGGCAAAGTTGTGAAGTTCGCTTGTGAGGCTTTTGCCAGCGCTCGGGAAGTTACGCTTGATAAACATTTGTGTTCAGTTTCAGAACACTGCTTTTAATGGACGAGATACGAAATGAAATACCTTTTTGAAATTAAATATGGTTGGAGTTTTGTGCTGGGAGTTGATAGGAATAGTTTGAATGGGTATTTTTAGGAGCTAGCTGTAGAGTGTGTTGTCTGGCGATGAATAGAACATCTTCGTGTGTCATATAGCCATTAGAGTAGAGAATAAAGCTGTACAAAATCTAGAGCACTTTGTAATGGAACTCGTTCGGCGAAGTACAGACGCCAGCACATCAAGCTACCCGAAACTGTCAAACTTTCACAATCAACTTTGAGCCTTATGCTTTAGCGATAAAGTTGAAAATCTATTAAAGAAATTTGACAGATTGTAGTAGCTTGATGTGCTGGCGTCTGTACGTGTATTTCTGTCGATATAAAAAGTATGGGTGTTGGTAGGTAATTACGAGTACAAACACATGAGATATTTCACCTTATCATTAAATTATTTATTAGTGTGATTTTTGGTAATACACAGATACAGTAAGGTCTTATAATACGTGCTCAAAAATCTACCTGTCTGTCTATCTTAGTCTCTAAGATGGCAACGCAACTGCAATGTTTCTGGTATTGTTTGTTGGCGGCGTGACCATTTACCATCACATGGGCCGTTTGCTTGATTGCCAGCCAACATCATACAACATTCACTAGGTACTGAGTGAATAAAAAGATTATTATTAAGTAGAAGATAGTCTCTCCCCACAATATTAAGAAGAAATGTGTCAGTGAGGTGTTCGCTTTGACAGACATATTCTTATATGACTTGTATCCTGTCTATTAAACCGGCTATCGATTCTGTTAGAATCTCACCGTGAGAAGTTAGATGAAGTGAGCTGTCATTTCATCTCGTCATCATCTCCATCTTCTACATCTCATCTTCTCAGGTCGTAAATATGCTCCCGAAAAATTACCCAACTACCCAAGTTCCTAAGACGATAATCGCTTTCTACTAAGTCGATATTACAACAACGTTCTACCGAAACCTAATAACTTGATTGAGGTAGACGCACCGCGGCTAACGTATTTACGATAACTGCTAAGATGTTGCCAATGTAAACTACAACATTATCCTCATTAAGCGTGTTTTGATGATCAGGTGTTGCTGAGGATAAACAGATTTCTGGTATTTTGGTTGCTTCTTTAAATTGATGCGTTCTATTATGGGAGTTTGTTTGCTTTAGGCAATGATAAAGAATGTAAGATACGGTACCTATGTCCAACTCTCAAATCAGCAGGGTGATTGCGTAACACACTATCAGTAGCTATGGGTTTCATTTTGACAGTTCAACAACATTCATTGCGTTATTTACGTTTTTGAGCAGATACATTTGTCGAACAAATGGAGCAATGGATTAGCAATATGCTTCAAAATGATTCAAATGGAGAGTAATAGTGTGTTACGCAATTAGGTTGCAGGAGTATTGTGAGTCTATACATACTATAAATTAAAGTAGGTTTTTGTGTCTGGCTGCGTGACTGCGTTGTTCTTCTAAGATCAAAATGTATCTTGGATTAACTCAAATATCCTAACTAATCACACTAATATTATAAAGGCGAAAGTTTGTGAGTATGTTTGTTACTTCTTCATGCACAAAGGGCTGGACCAATTTTGATAAAATTTAGTATGGAGGTAGCTGACACCCTGGATTAACACATAGGCTACATGCTTTTTCTTCCGATATTCCCACGGGATCGAAACTTATGCGGGTGATACCGCGGGGCGCTGCTAGTAGTATTATAAATTTGAAAGTAAGTTTGTTTGTTACCTTTCACGCCTAATCTACTGACCCAATCATCATGCAATTTTATATTTATTGGGTAAAGAAAAGTACATAGGATACCTTTCATACACAAAAAACTGTTCCCGAGGAAAATAAAAAAGCAGACCTGACGGAATATCCGCAAGAGCCCTGAAACTGTCTTGACGCGCTTGTTTCGCATCTCTCTAAAAACCCCCCAACGTGTCGTTTCCAAAAAGGTTACAAACTGGGGATGTTCTTGTGTATGTTACGCATTGCTGGGGCGAGGCCATTGAGAGACATGGCGAAGCCCTTGCAGTGTCCCTTGGTATCTCAAAGGCAAAGGCCTTTGACAGGGTCTGGCACGCCAGTCTGCTGGGTAAGCTACCCGCATTCGGCAGCTCTGTTGACTTTTGCAACTGGATTTCAGACTTCCTGAGTGATCGACCGATCAGAGTAGTCATAGATGGCCGCTCATCGGATCATATGGCCATTGATGCCGGTGTTCCTCAGGGGTCTGTTCTTTCTGCGACTTTATTTCTGCTGCACATCAACGACCTGCTACCTTGGTGCAATCGGGCACGCAGATGATAGCACAGTCGCAGAAAGATACCTGTCCAGTACAAGAGCCAGCAAAGAGGAAACAGCTACTCTTAGAGAGGCCATGGTGATCCGACATTTAACCCATCTGCCTTCAAAGCAAGAGTGAAAAGGCATCTTCTGGCACGCTCGTTCCATCATAGACTTCATCCATCGCTTTCCATCAGGCGTGATCGAGGTCAAGAGCAGGCACAATAACAATAAAAAAAAATAACTTTCGATGGTCACAATTGCTTTAGGACGCTAGATGGCGCTACGTGTCGTTCTAATCATGATTGAATATGACACGACTTTCAGAGCAGTATTCTAACGAAAAGTACCTACTTGGTTTGCATTCATTCAAGATAGTATTTCAATCATTAGTATTATGATCTTAATATTATTTGGATCTTTGGCACACAGATACATACGTAGTACAAAACAAAGTCGCCGAAATGTCTGTACGCGCATAACTTCCGAATGACTGCAACAAATTGGATAATTATTTTTTGTTGTGTTCGGTATTGCCAAGACAAGGTTTGTATGAAAGGGAATTTCGGAAATTCGAAAAAAACATTGCACCCGTGCGAAGCACTACTTCACTAGTTATACAATAAAAAGCGAACTTGTTGATATATTTATTTATTTATGTATACTTTATTGTACACCAGAAAATACATAACAAAAAAAAAATACGATTGTTACTACAAAACACACAATGAGCGGGCAAGACATCGCAGGAAGCGATAAACTTCCTGCGATCTCTTCCAGGCAACCTTGCAACCCAGCAATAAAACATTAATTTAGTATTAACTTTAACTTCTGAAATGGCGGTTCTAGTAACCGCCATTTCAGAAGTTAAAGTTTAGAGATGTATGGTAGACTACTGTGCGGGACAAACTTATATGGGGGTTATGGCAGGAGGGGCGCCTTCAACCGCATTTTCAAACACTGCTTTTCCTTGTTTCAACATATGCTGTGGTTTTGTTCCAGACGAGGGCGGCGGCAGTTCGGACTCGCGCTCCGACAGCAGCGAGGACGAGGTCACTGAGCACGTGACGAGATCCACACCACCGCCAGACATGGCCGCCGCCAGGGCACAGGTAAAACTAACGGTAAATCTTGAATAATACAGAATAATTTGGACTTTCTTCCTTCTCTCTTACACGATTTCAACTGCACGCTGAGCACCCACCCGCTAATCGATGAATGACAATAATGAAAATAAATTAATTACTACGAAGGATGACATGACCAGAGTGTTTATACTTACTTGAGGAGGTAGTTCATATCATTAAAAATAAAAAAAAAAACTGGTGGTTTAAGAAAAAGACCATTGGTCTTCAGTGGATACAGTACATGATTTGACCGCCTGCGTTGGAAGTTTTCGAAGATTAATAAAAAAAAAAAATTGCTCTTCCATACATTTTGACCACGTTGGTACTGCACTTTTCTATGAAGCAGCAGTTTTTATTTTTGATAACCGACGAGAAATTTTTACGCTAGGATCTAGAATCATTTGCAAAATTCATGGTTACAGTTTGCGCGTCGATGTTCTTGCTACTCTATATTAGAAACCAAAAATACTATATGAGCTATATGGTTGCTACAGTTTTATGTATTTACAGGTGCCAACGATAAGCGTAACCCCGCACAGTCCGGGGTTACTCGAAGACAGCTTGCAGCAGCTGCGACGACTGCATGCGGCTGTGCAGCGCATGAGAACTGCGCCACTGCCATTACTGGTAATTAATTATTTAATTATGTATTGTGTGAGAAATTATATGAATGAAACGGGAATAAATGATAGCGTGACTGTTGACAGGGGAGAATGGAAGAAGAACATGCGTTGTGTCGACCACAAGTAACATGAGACAAGGGCAGGAAGACGATGATGATGATTTATTTATAAGTAGCTTTTGCCCGCGGTTTCGCTCGCGTTAATTTAGAATTTGAGAATCAATTCGGGTTGTACTCTGCTTGTTGTTTGGTCGTTGCACTCATGGGCTCAGAACGGAACATTATTCTAGGACGCTCCTATACACAATGTTGTATGTCCTTCTATTTGGCGCTAACACGTACAAATTCTGGGCATTGGACCCATGCGAACATGCTACATATAGCTGACCATAGGAAAAACATGGCTTTTCCAAATGCACCCCTGCTACCAGACTGCCTACTAGACCTACTAGACTGGAAGCCGACCCCAACATAGTTGGCAAAAGGCGAGGCAGACGATGATGATGATGATGATGGTTAGGCAGGATATAGCCACTTACCATACGAAATGCTGCTACGGTCGACATATTATGCGTCCAGCGTCATAGTTATATCAACGCACGATTCAATGCAGCAAGCATATAGTGTTGACCTGAAAAGTCCATCCATCCAACGTGATTAAAGGGGAATCCATGTATGGATTCTTGAGAGAACTGTAATTACATATCTGGTGAAATGTCGGTGTACTTTGGTTTTGACGGAATTTGTATTTCCTTCTAAAACGTGTTCTTTTTTTATTCAGGGTACCGGCACCAGTCGTCTCAGCACGTCATGTCCCTCACTATGTAAGGACGGCACGGTGGAAGTGGACTGCTCGTCACCGACACATCTCGACTTCTACCCACAGAGCCGGAAGGGCAGCGGTAAGGTTTCTGATGGAAATTCTCATTGTATTGCTTTATATGTTTAAAAAATGTGTTTCCTCGACAACGTAAGCCCTGCAATAATTGTTGATAAATGGTCAAAATGAATGGAATTGCCATTATAAGTGTGTACGCAATTACCCCTCAGGCATGTTCGCGTGACTTTTAAACGAAATTATACTTAGCTGTGATGGAAGTCGAGGTAAACCATGCGAACTGAACAGTATATGCCGATCACCAAGACGTGTTAAAAGTGATTATATTTCCGAAATATTAGTTTGATCAATATATGAGTGGATCAGCATTATGGTAGTATCTGTCTCGAAGCACAAAACACTCAGAAGCTTTAATCTTCTGCTTAGATCTTATAACGTTCTAGTGATGGAAACCAAACGAAACCACGAAGGTGGATTTTCCTGTGGTTTTTCTTCTTTTCTATCCTTAAATAAATACAATCTAGCCTATAAGACTAATAAGTGATCATTATTTTAAAATAGTGTTGGATGTACAGACGCCGGCACATCAAGCTACCCGAAACTGTCAGATTTTTCCAATCAACTTTGAACCTTATGCTTTAGCGATAAAGTTGAAAATCTATTAAAGAAATCTGACAGATTGTAGTAGCTTGATGTGCTGGCGTCTGTACTTCACAAAAGTCCGTTCCACTTTCTTAAGTCTGATATAATAATATAAACACTGTTCATTTGTTTAAATTTTCTTCTATGACTATAAATTATGTTACACTCATTTACAGGTGAATCCCGACAATGGGGCCTTTGGGAGCGCCGCGACGAGGGCCGCCGCAGCAGCTGGGCGGCGCTCGAGCCCGGCCCCCGCACACACGACTCGCACAGGCAGCGCAAGTATGTAGCTCTGCCTCCTACTCGTACATAACACTAACCCCGGTACTCAGAGTCATTACTTGTCAAGAGCCGACTCCCGGCCACCGTGGGCGCGGGCTTGCGGGCGGCGAGCAATGGGCAGTTCGCCGTCGGGTAAGGACCAGGCCCGGGTCGACGGCGCGTTGTGTTCCACGCGCGCCTCAAAGAGTTGTCAGCAATAACTGACGGGCTCCGCCGGGGCCGATGCTTGCCAGGGTCGCGGGTTGTTCGAAAGAGGTACCGTGGCCCTTGGCACAAGCAACTGAAGGAACTC